>JAQGCS010000354.1:0-24874 GCA_034702105.1 Fuscozetes fuscipes
TATTATTATGAAAGCAATTAATGCAATGAAAGCAATGAAAAACCGTTGGATTACGTCACTCATGGAATACTCCCTTTACCCTATATCGAATCACTTTGACATTACAGTACCCATAGCGGTGGGTGCGCCAAAATTCTATCTCCTATATCAAATTTTCCTTAAATCGAGGTTAGATTCTATTAAAATTTACCTACTCAAATTAAAGAGCAACACTTCCTCATTTTAAAAACTTAATATAAATTTTCAGATAATCGGATCAAACAGGAAAATTTTGTTTTCAGATGCAGATTGAATAAACTAGGCCAATGGAAAATTTCGGGTAGTATCTAGTACAAAAAAATCTTATCCGTTTAAACCTCTAGTTTTTATTCTTTGGAAGCCTTAGTCTTTTGTTAAGTACAACATTAGGGGATGAGTTTACTATTAATTGTAATTTATTTCATTTTTCCAAATTCTAAGTTATGCAAGATTAAATTTAACCTCAATTCTAAAAGAAAATTATAAAATATTCCGAAGAAATTCAATACAAAATTGTTTAAAAAGTACTTTTAATTCAAATTCAAACTAAAAGTATTCATTCAAATCAAATCTGATTTAAAAATAGAATTCACATCTTTTTTGAGCTCATTTTTTGCGCGAATTAAAAGTGACATCAAATGCGAAACGAAATGCATTTTCGACTCCTGTATGGCATCCAAATGGTGTTTAATATTCATTTATAATAAAAGTTAAAATAAATGGAAACTGAGTTAAGAATAAGAGAAGTCTTCTATTCATTTGAAATGCTTTTATCGCCTCAAGTGTTGCCTCAAAAGTTGTCTTATTTTTTCAATTATTTAGTTTCGCTCGAATTGAAAGAATAAATCAAATATTATCAATGAGTATACAAAAGTTGTGCACATTTTTCCATTTCCATTAAAAGATAAAATTCTTAGCGAATTCGATTAATTCTCGAAGAAACTTGCTACATTTTATTCCATTTAGATTCTATATTCCAAAAATGATTTGAATACTAATCAAGGCAAAATTTATGCAAAATTTCTTCAAATATACAGTTAGTTATGCTTTTTATGAAGCATGGATTTTATGAAGTAATAGTATTTATGAAACAAATTCTAAAACCATAGGCTATGTATTATAACAATTAATAACATTTTTTATTTTTACTGATTTTTCAATTAATTGAATGTATTCTTTAATTAAATATTTTTTATTCTGTAAACCTTCAAATTTTTGCGACTTCATAAAAAGCATAACGAACTGTATAAGCGAGGTAGAAATTGAACTTTGAATCTGTTTAATGCTTTTAGTTAGTATTCAAAAAGTGTTAATAATTTTTGCATTTGTTATGAATTTTTTTTTCATTATTTGAATAATTAATTAAAAAAGTGTACATTCATTACATGTCATGAAATTCGATTAACAAAAGTGATAACTGAGCGCTAATTAAAGTAATTTAATGCAAAAAACAAATAATGCTTTCCATACATGTATTCGCTCTTACATTAGTAAAAGGGATGACATTTCTCTGTCGTCTTCTTCTATAAGTGATTCTGTCTTCACATCAAATATAAACTAAAATCTAATATATATTTTGAGCCGACATTTACTTAAGAGCTCTGAAGAGAGAAAAACTTTTGGTATAATACGAGAGTTGGCCTCAGGTCTGAATCGCAAACAATTTTCTTATTGAATGACATTTTGAAAACTTTCCCAAATATAAAGTGATATCATAAGACTGGGCACAGAATAGAATAAACTTATCAGCCAACATTCAGTGAGGACTAACACATGTTGACAACTGAAAAGTTTAGCCCAGAATAAAGTGCACAGTATATGAAGTTTTTTCAAGAAATATTCGGTTAGATTTAGGGACTCGGCATTGAATGGCAGACCGAAACCAATAGAGTTATACCGCGAGAATCACATCAATCAATGATAGCAAACGGATTTCCGAACCGCATAAATCATGGCTGGAGGGCCAGAGCTCTGCATTACGTTTTTTATACACATCTCATCTGCCTTTTTTGGACTTTCAGTCTCTCTCTCTCTCTCTCTCTCTCTCTCTCTCTCTCTCTCTCTCTCGAATTTGATGGTCTGCCTATTGATGGCATACCTTTCGGGTGGAATCACTACCCAATCAGGCGTTATATTAGCCGTTCGTTCCCCAGAGTTGGAGGCAATCAATCATTTGTGTCGCTATTATTACTTTTGATGAAAACATTTTGCTTTCAATCATATTATTAAACATTAGAATAGTTTTTGTCTTCAAATTAGTTATTTAAGTAAAGAATAGGTTTTATAGGTTTTCAATTTTGCTAGTTTTAAATTGAATTTTGATGGATAGGTCTAATGAAAATTTTCATTTCTATAGAATTTACATTTGTCTCCAATGGGGTTTCCAATCTAGTTCAATTCAATGCCTGAATTATTGAAACAAGCCATGAATTTTTGATGAATTGTAATAATACTTATTATTCACATTTTTAGGGATTCATTTAAACCCCAATTTATTTAATGATAATATTTGTTCAGAACTTATGCCTAGTTTCCGAATATTTTATATTTTGTTTCCAAATATTACAGAATTTGAATACAAATTCATTTTTTTAAATTTCATTTGTTGTAAAGATTTGGAAATTATCTGAAATTAGCCGTAAATGACAATTATTTTGTGTGTAATGAATGAAAAGATGTGATGTATTATCAAAATTCAGGGTCAGGTACAAGTGATTGACCAGGTGTTTCCAACTAATCAAAATTTATGATAAATTGCTTTCCATTATAATTGCAATTATATAACCAAAAGTTCATTATAATAGCGTTCATTAAGGAAGGGGAGGGAAGGGAGGGAGGGAGGGGAGAGAGAGAGAGAGAATATTCGTGAATAAGTATCCAATTATTAAGTATTCATTTGAGAGAATAGACGCAAAATTGGAGCTCAAATATGACTGATTTGGTTCTGGTATTCAAATTGGAAAAATGTCACCAATTGAAAGCCATTCAAAAGGTTCTTATTTTTCTCATTTAATTATTTTCGCAGTAATTTAGAGTTTTAATGAAGTTTTATATCACATAAAATGAGAATCATTTGAAAGGATTTCTTTGAAGTCTAAGAGAACTGTTGTTATCCACAAACCGTTTTACAATTATTTTTGGCATTAATTAGAGTTATATTTTGGTTGTGAAATGAATTTAATTGTGAGGAATGTGTTTTGGATTTGTCTCATCTGAAGAAGAGAAATGTGTGTCTGTGATGGCTGTCCTTTACTATGGCTTAGCACAAGAGATACTCAGAAAAACATTCAATTAGTTTGAGTTCTTCTGACAAATTCTGTACACAATTATGTCATTTTGATTAATTATAAATAGGGTTGAAATAGACCGCAAACACAACGTCTCCTCCAATTCTCTGTAAAGGTCTCTCTTTTCTTCTTTCTTTCATAGATGTGTACAAAACTACTGGTGCTCTCATTAGTGAACCCCTTCTCTGAAGTAAGAAAATATTGATAATCTCGACATCAATTCGAGTCAAACAAATTTCGGTATATTTTCGGTACTTAATTGCCATTTAAAGCAAATTTGAGGACATTTTTCATTCCTTTTCTCTGCTTTCTCTTCACTCGTTTTAAAAAGCAGAGGAAATCCTCATTTGTATCAATGAATGAATCAATTTTTAATTAAGTCGTATTTTATTACAATTAATATAATAATAAAATTTAAAACTCTTATTAATGAAACTTTTGTGGATTAAGTGATGCATTCAATAAGCATTTCATTCATTCGAAGTCATTCCTCTTTTCTCTTCTGATGTTTTCCTGAATTAATCCTCAGATTTCCAAAAGACTGACAATCATTAGCGAAAAGGTCTCGCTCTCTCTCTCTCTCTCTCTCTCTCTCTCTCTCTCTCTCTCTCTCTCTCTCTCTCTCTCTCTCTCTCTCAGCAAAGATTTCCGATTCAAATAACTGGAAAACTATTCAATAATTTGTGAGACCTATGAGTTAAAAGTGAATTAAATTTCAATAAAAATTTTCATTCGTTGAGTTTAGTGAAGAAAATTCATTAAACGCGAGGAGTCTTAGCCTCGAATGAACGCAACTCTTTACTGAAGTTAAAAATCATTAGCAAAACCTTTGCGTAAAAAATTTTAAAGCAATTATTTTCTCAAATCCCAATTTAATAGGAATTTTCACTTTTAGATAAGTGCCAAGCACAATACTCCAAGCAAATAACGAGGGAGCAAAATCGTTAATCATTTTAAGCTCGAAATCACAACAAAGTCATTGCAGTTATTATTAGAGTCAAAACACTATTAATTTATTTATTCATTTTTCATTCGGTTCTTAATTTCGCGAAAATTATTTTCAGAAATGTATTGAAATGTTGTGTTCTAAGAGAAAACTCCGTATTTCTATTGAAAATTTACTTTAATTGAATACCTTTTCTTTCAGTCCTTTTGCAAGAATCTAAAGAATGAATTGATTTGAATTTGCATTCATTTGAAAGTCGTTTTAATGATTGTTATGTAAATTTAGGTCTTCCTTCACATGAAAGTAAACATTAATTCATTGAAAGAGAGTTTGAATAAGAGTTTATTTTTTTGTTTCACTTTTTTTCAATTCCAAGTGAATTATTCCCAGCCGTGGCTGAAACAATCTTGCTCATTTCAATTAATATTATTCAAGTTATGTTAATTTGAAAAGCAAAGTGAATTTATCTATTTTTCTTCCTTAATAAAAAATAATTGCCTTATTGACTTTGAAAGCAATGGAAAACAAGAACCTTTTATTTTAATGAATGTTTTTATTTGCATTCAAATTGAATGCATATAAAAAAGTTTAATTGTTTTAATTGCAAATAATTTTTTATTTATTCAGTAATTTAATCAAATAGATTGAAATCTTATTGTTTTTTCGTACTTCAATTGTCTCATCCTTTTGTCAGAAAGTAATTAAGAAATTAATTGAATTACTTTTCTTTTCTCTCAACGGATCTGTTGTTTGTTTGAGTGAAAAGTCAATTACTCTTTATTTGTCGCTCAGAAAGAATCATATGTTTAATGTCTTCCAAAAGACATTACAATTGTATTCATTAAAGTTATTAACTTGTAATTCGATAAATGATTCCTCTCTTATGATAGCAATACTTTGATAGCTCTTAGAAAACGATTCTTTATACAATATTTTTTAATAGAAATTATGAGGGTAACCAAGATCAAACTTAACTCAACTAAATACACATTGGTTTTTAAATCAGATTAATAAGATTTAGGGGGTAAGGAGGGGGCAAGGAGGTAATAAATATAATATAAATGGTAATAAATACTTTTTTATTGATTGAAGTAAGAAATCCAGAATACTAGCCAGAGCGATGGACCTTGCCCATTCATGTAATTTGAAATAGGATTTGGTATAATCACAAATCATTGTATTTCTTCAGCCGATTTGATATTTGAAATGTTCGAGAGAATTATTGAAATAAAGATCAGTTTAATAGAGCCATAGACTGGAAGAGAAGATGATTTTTCCTTTCTTCAGAAATAAAACTGCGATTGGATTCGCTTCACTTGTTTTTGATCAATACTACAGTGAATTTGAATCCAATTGAATAATGATAGCCTCACGACATATATTTATTCTGTGCCTCAGCTTCACCACCAGTCCAGAGCCTATTTTCTGGTCAATACATTTCCGCTTATTTCCGTACCACTACTACCAGTGAATAAGTAATGCATTTCTCTTTTTTACGACTAAACTCACCCTCTCTTCTATGGTTGCAACGCATATAAGAGAGTTCCATATAAATTAGGTAATACCAAGGTATTTATGCATGTAGTCTCCAAATAAAAATAAAATTCAAAAAGTAATAAAATGAACATTTAACAATAGTCCATTTAACAAGTGTTTGACTTTGATACAAGTTCTATCCATTTTGTTTTATACAATGATTTGATTAAAATGCATTTAAAATGGTCTTGGTGATGCTTACGGTATAAAACTATAAATTTATTTTTTATTTGTATAACCATTAGTAGTATCGATGAAATACTAAGTTTTGGATATCCCGGAAGGACGTCATGTAATGTAAAAGTGATGGAAGAGAAGGTCAACACTTTCTCATTTTAACATGCTTATTCTATGAGCATTTCTGGTTAAATCTAAAAGCTTCGATATTTCCCTTGTATTTAATGCCCGGATTCTAATCTTCTATGAGTTATAATACAGTCCATTAATTTTTATTCATACAAATAAAGCGAATGTTTTTGATGGAAATTCACGATAAGAACCAAGGATTTAAAAATATTGACGAACAAGTCGTTTGCGTCAAAACCAACCACCATTTGTATCGAAATATGTGTAATATATTTCATTTCCACGTATATTTTACTTAAAGAATATCATAGAATGCAATCTATTTTTAACTTATTCTGAGCGAAGAAATGTCATTATTCTTAAATTGAGCTGAGATTTCATTTATTATTCATTGGTTTCCCAAACAAAATATTCTGAGCTCTTATGGAAAAATTGACAATAATTTCAATTATAATATTTTTGTGGTTATTATGCGTTCGCAGAGATTTGTTGTGAAATTAGACGACTCTAACGGTTAAACTCTAGCCATGACTCTAATGAATGGCATAAAACTTAATTTCCTCTCTTTTCTCACAATTTATATGAAATGCAATTCAATAAAATTTTGTCGCAAACTCTCAATACTCGTAACAAAAGCGATGTTCACAACACTTGTATTTGATATTAGATTTGAAGACAAATTCAAAATCATTTTATTCTAACATTAAATTATTGTTACTATAGATGACCAGGCTTGTTTCCGTTGCTAGGATCTTATGAACAGACAGTTGCTAAGAATTACGAGCATTGTCCAGCTCCCTTTATAATTTAAAAATTATCAGTGGCGTTTTCAAAAAAGCGAATTTGTGATATACTATTAAGTTAGGTTAGATGATTTTGAAATTTAGCCTAAAATCAAGTATCTTGTTGATTTCTTTACTTCCGTATCACATAAGAATCCTATTAAAATAATGTGATCAAGCAAAAGGTTACGCCACTGATATGATTACTTGAAAATTTCATTTTAAATATATATTTGATTCACTTCATAATAGCGCTCAGCATAATAGCAACAGAGCTTTAAGAATAACTAGACTTCTGGTCTAACTTTTTCCGACACGAATCACAATTTCCTCACAGAATTCATGATTTTCCACTTTACAAGAGTCTGTGCTTTACATCCATGGCTTCATTTCCGGCTTAAAACGCACTTCAGATCTCTTTTGGAAACCAATTCTCTTAAGTCTAACGCTTTCATAGAATACCTGCAAATTCTTCAGTTTTTAATAGTAGTCAACTCATGAATCAAAATATACACAAACCATAAGTACTTTATTCTTGGCTATAGATTTATGTTACCTGGAAATTGAGTAACAATTCAAACTTAAGATGCGCAAGGTCTTATAGAAACGCAAGCAGGCGTTAAGTTAATGATTTCCCCTCAGGAAGTTACGAAGTTTCAACCTGGACATTAAATGAAAACTTGATGTGCAATTTGAGTTATGATTGTTGAGCTCATCCCCTTGGGCTTCACTGGTTAATAGCGTTCAAAACAATGTAAGTTTTCAAACATTTGTTCTAAATTTGAAAACTTTATCATTAGTTTTAAAATACAATTCCTTTTATTCTGAGCCGTCATTTGCCTCAAGAATTTTGGTTGAAATTTGATTTTTTACAAACTTTTAAATTTTGATTTACATTTGGGTTTTAAAAACAGTTTTCATTTCACTATATTATTGACAATTTAATGGAATCTAATTCAATAGAGAGGGAAAAGCATTCCGCACAACCTTAGTATCAGATTTAGAAAAAATTTTGTCACATTTTGTGAACACATTTTGCGAGCGTTTCTTATTCGGGGGATTAAATGCACTGCAAATGCATAGACTATGTGCTGAAGTTCAGTGCCTTTTGAGTGTTGAAAATTTTGATTCAATCAATAAAATAATATCCGTTTTTTATGTGAACTAAACAATTGTTAGCAAAGACTGAACCAAATGTCTAACAGTTTTGAGTCTAAGAGATAGTGAATTCGCTGAACATTGAGTTCAATGTCTTCGCAAACAAAAGAGATTTTGACAATATTTCAAAGAAACTGAGCAATCATTTCATGATTTCAAAACTACAAATTGAAATTCAATGTCATTCTCTTTCGATTTATCGATTCTGCTTTTATGTTAAATTGCTTGGTATAGAAACTTGATATATTCTTTATATGAGGTTATATGTGATTAAAATTGTAAATCTCTCTCTCTCTCTCTCTCTCTCTCTCTCCCTCCCTCTCTCTCCATTATTTTTTGTCAGCCTGGTGAATAATAAATACGACTATCCCTCAAATGGCTTATAAGCCCTGACCATTATATAAATGCAATGTTTAATGGCGTTTCCCATGAAATGTAAAATGTTTATATCAATCTATCATTTGACTGTCACTCAAGCAATACATGCCTTGATATCTACAGTTCATTTGATAGTCAACCCCGATATGAGAGAGATACAATTGAATCTCGAAAGCGAAAATGTATTAATTAGAATAAAAATATTGAACGAATTATAAGAAAATATTTTTTAATATCCAAGTCATTTTGCAAGAAATTTTACCCAGAATACCTTATTTTTATCCGAATATCTCATTTGAAACCAATTAAAACTTTCAATTTGAGCGCTTTATTGGTAGTTAACCTAAATATAATGGGGGTTTGTTTACATTGTTTACCAAGGCATAAATGCAAGAGTTTAGAGTACACATATAACGTATACTTTTAAAACCAAGGTGTTTATATATGGTCTTATTAAAAGTTACATTATGATATTAAATTTATGTTTTGCTCTCACTCATACATGGTTTGAGTATGAAATGAACTGTATATCTGCAAACTTAGGGCCAAAACCCCTCTTATTTAAGGTTGAAAAAAAGAAAAATATTTCTGCATTTCATCAAAACTACAGCTTTTATACAAATGTCTGAAAACAGAGTAAAGTTATGCCACTTATGTCTCCAAACACTAGTTTTGCTGATTGAGAAAATGCACGAATCTTTTTATTCCGATTCACTCTACTTTCCTCCTGAGTGTATCAACTGATTGACAGACTTTTAAATTCTTGCACTTATGATCAGGGTATCCACGTGTGATTTCTATCAGTAAGGAATTCTTTATTAAATCAGTGATTCAGCCAAAGAATTCAAAAGATTCCGATGTCATTTTGAGCAAGATTGGAAAAGAGAATTTTAAAACCTAAAATTATGTGAATTTCAAATATTGAAGGCCTTCTCCTTTGCACACCACTGTATATAAAGGCTAAAAATGTTAAAGAATTCCCGTTTTAAAAATTCATTTACTTTTTAGTCATTTCGTTGAAAATTATATCCAAACAAAATATTTGCGGAAAACCCCCATATCTGGTGTCTCTCCTTCTGAATGATGTTTAAAAATATTTTATTTGAAAACAATTTCGAAAATTGTTTTTAAAAATTCAAATAAAGACGTTTTAATGGAATTCACAGATTGATATTCAATGGATTCCTTCAACATTCAAACAAAATTCAAATATAATTTTCATTCAATAAATCATTTTATTATTTTCAAAGTCTGTCACTAAAAGACTTGGTATTGAACTTTTAAGAGCTCCCCTTTTTGGGGTGGATTCACAGTCAAAATAAATAAACCTTGATCTTTGTGGCTATGGACTTGTGCCAAGTATATTTCTACTTTTGATTTTATTTTCAACTTATTTACTCTGATATAATGACAACTAATTTGATTTTCTGTCTAATGTGCCCATGCACGTTTCTTCCGCACCAATGAATAGTAATCTAAGAAGTATTATTTGTTACAAATCAAAAGAGTGGAAACCAGAAATGATAGGTCAGTTTCAATGGTTTACCGAACCTTAATTTGGAGGCTTTCTATGTCTGGAAGAAAAGCACAGACTAAAGGACAGCACATCGATTCGCAAATCAATACGACTTTTGTATCACTTAATGAACGATAGATTAGAAAATAAAACAATTGGATTGTAGTCAGAGATTGATAACTTTGCAAGAGCATTATGTTTTTATAGAATGTAATCAATCAGTTGATTGTTTTTAAGGCATTAAAAAGTTTTCAACTCTTTCTTTGATTCAAAGTTTGGTTTTTATTGTTCTCATCATTACTTTCATTAGTCGATTAGCGATAAAATCAAATAACATCTGAAGTAAACTAAAAGTGATATACACTTCAGTAGTCTTTACTTTTCGTATGATATAAACCACAGCATCGATAGTAAGAAAAACAGCATTTTATCGATTTTGTAATAATCTCTTATTTTTGCCAATACTTGACTCCAAACGCAATTATAACAAATAGTATTACATTTATTTATAAATAGGCAAGAGCACTAATCTTGTTCTCACACTTATTTTTTACGATTTGCCCCAAGTTACAATTTAAATACAGCATGAGTTTTGATAATTTTTTTGTTCCTTTGAGTTATTAATCATTTCATTTGATTCGAGTTCTTTCTATGTTTATAATACTCATTTTTTTAAAGTAAACTCAAATTTATAGCCAATAAAAAAATAAAAATCTGATTGTCTGCAAATAAATTGACAAAAATTTGAGAAATCTTGGAATAAATGTTAGGAAAAGCAATATTTTTGATTGAAAGCCATTAATAAATCTTCAAAAAATACATCAAATTCTTGTCTTTTATTGTTTTAGTGTTTTTTAAAATGACAATATTTTTTCCTTGTTATCCTTCTTTCCCAAACTCTGTAAATTCACCAAGAAATTTCATTGAGGCATTCATTCAGACCCTACCTTTCTTGTGAATTTTCAATTGAAGTAGAGATAGGGATGAGCCCATATCAGAGTCCAAACTAATAGCTAAACTGAACTATCAATTGAATGGATTGGATTGGATTTGTGTTCGATTGAAGCCCAAAACGATTGTGTTTTGGGGCCAAACAAACAGACATTTAATGAGTTTTTGTTTGTTTGCACGAAATTAATGATTTTAGAAATACTGATATTTATTATCTATTATTTGTCTCTTCGTTTGTTTGTATATAAGACTTGACTTTCGTTTTTCATTGAAGAAAATCAGTCCAAAAGAAACTATCGATTTATTAAAGACTACAATAGTTTTCGAAAATATTTTAAACTTTTTTTCTTTTGAAGAAAAGTTGTTTTTCTCATTTTTCTCGACTAATCTCCAAAAGAAAACTTTAGTTTCCTTTCTATTAAACTTCAGTTAAGATTCTTATAAATGTTTCAAACATTGAGAAGAAGAGGAAAAGGATTTACTTTCACTCAAGTCTTTCAATTGATTTTCAAACTCGAGATTTGTTTTTCAAAACCTCTTAGAACTTGAGTTTATATAATATTTTGATTTTTATCTCGAATCCAATTCATTATATTCAGTGTAAATCAAATTATATAACCCACGCAAAAGCTAATAAACCTTATCCACCATTTCATCAAAATATTTGTATCGACGGCTTTACACGAATAAAAGGCATTCCTCTCTTCACTGCCAAAAATCTCACCCATAGTTTAGATTCACAGATTGCCAGCGCTCTAGGATTCAGAGGGGCAGGAATTGAATTGTCTTTTAATCAATCAAATATGCTGTGCCTCAAACACCATGATGAAAATGATCTAAAATAGTGGGGCTGTTGTTTTCATGGTATTTATTGTGTGGCGATCCCCGATTCCCAGAGGGATAAGATATATTTGATGAGTATTTCATTTCACATTCAACTCATGCGAATAGCATCTGATCTGAATATTTTTCATTCACATTCTGAGCGCTCAATCATCTCAATTGACAAACACTTGGCTCACATCTCAAACACAGACTCCTATTGTCTTAAATAATACGAAAATATTATTTCTATTAATACAATGAGAATCTAAACTCTGTTTGACATAAATCTCGTTAAAAAATAAGATTAATATCTCTTTCTTGGTAGAAGGCATTTTTTGCAAGGGTATTTTGTAATCTGATATAATTCTAATTAAATTCTCATTAAAGTCAAGTGTTGGGATGAGTATCAAAATGATAATCCGGTCGAATTTGTTTCTTACATCAATTAAATGGATCATTTATCAAAATAAAGTTTAAAAACAACCAGATTACTCTAGTAAACTGTCACCTTGGACCTGAATATAATGAATCGAATAGAAGGTCTCTCCCATTGTTTTCTGACTTAATCTAAACAAACATTCATTGAAAGTATATTTATTACGAACCCCGAGATAACATCCAGCACTCCCTTTGCCTACTTAGGCTGATCCTCTACTTAGCGTGAAATTGTATTTAGGCAACAGTGTAGCACCGGGTGGTGTTCTCCTATCAGAGTTTTAAAAGGCAAAAGTTATGCTCACAAATCGATTCTGTGATTCATTAAAAATAGAGACCGAATTGAACGCAACGGTAAATATAAGAAGAGATTTGATGTTAGGTCTGAGCCACACATCCATTCCATTCCTCTAAATGCAAATCTCTTATTATTTTATGAAACTCTAAAATATTTGCCGAATATTATTATTATTAGTATTTTTATTGAAATAGTGGTGAGAATTGAAGCCTAAAATATGAAATACTAAACACACTTTTGTTTCTCTATTTTATTTATTCCAGGGATAGTCATAGGAGGTTCACCATAAATATATTATACATGTACCTATTGAAGTTTGTAATCATATATTACTTTTCGAAATCTTTAAATAAAAGAAATTAGAATGACAATGATTTCTTATTTAAGATTATCTTGTTATAAATTAATTCTTGCAGTGAGAAGCCTTGGCCATCTTTAACTCATATTTAGGATATATTATTCATTGATTCAAATAATTCTTATTCATAATCATTGCCATAAAATATTACTCTTGATTTGAAAACCTAAGATCTATAAGAAATGCATTCTTTCAGAACTCAAGAAAATGTCATTGAATTGGAAGGAAATATAACAAAATTCTTCTTTATTTTAAAAGTTTTAAAACAAACAAAATGTAAACCAAATAATGAAAAATAAAATTTTGAAGAATTTTGTTTCAAATATTAGCCAATCGGAAGACTCTACTCAGAAGTAAAATAAATTAAAAATATTTATCTTCACTCATATTTACTGTACTTTATTTGAAATGAAAATGTATTGTGAGTTAGAAAATAAGCAAAATTTATAAATGTCCTAGTAAAACAAACTCTACAGAAAACAAAAATGAGTATACAAATAAAATATTGAAGATTTTTGTATCCATTATTGTCATCAAATGATATGCAAAATCACGTTTTGATTCCTTTATTTGTCAAATAGACTGAAAGAAATGATTTGTCAAAAAATAGAGTCAATTGAATGACAAACTCTTCTCATATTTTTTGATGATTAGATCAATATTTTTCAATTGAGTACAGAATAAGAATTATTGATTCAAATATATTCCGTTCAAAAAACCCTGTACTGTGTTTGACTTGTAATTTGGTGGCACAGCTATAAAAATATATGTTTCTCAGTGAAGCCATAATAGTGGCCTTCACTGAGAAGTCAATGGATGTATTGATGAAAAGATTCTCTTCTTTTGTCGATATTATTATTATTAGGAAATACTGGAGAATGAAAGACAAACTCTGTGTCTAAATGTATGGCCAGAATAAAGATCTCTTGAATGAGAATAAAAGAGCAAATCCTCGGATGTGTTTCGTTAATCATAATAGCAGAGCACATACCCTGTAGTCCAGTCCTTTTTTGTGTATGTGTTTGGATACAAGTTACTGTGTATATGTTTGGGGAGTGCATCAAAATTTTGAGTCACTCCACAATCCCTAAGGAACGGGTATATCGTTTGCTTAGTTTAACATTTTTTTTCTGGAAAAATAGAGTGGATTTTAATACCCGGCGGACCTCCAAATGAAAGTCAATTTCTGGTTAACTCTGATCTTCAGACTAAACACTCAGACATTTAACAAATATTATGTTTGAAATACTTTTAATTTTCAATAAAATATCATTTTTTCAATATTCAAATCTTTGAGTCTTATTATTGAGTTTTGAAATTATTCGGTACTATTCCTGAAGGGTTTTCCTTCTATTTGGGAGTAATAGAAGCACTGATAAGTGCTTTTATCAGCTTTTAGTTCAAACAAAACACTATATTTCTCTATTGACCAAAGGTTTTGGTTGTGAATAATAATAAGAGGGTGATGTCAGGGATGAGCATTACTTATAAACTTTTAGGGGTTGCATCAGGATACAATGTTGCTTATCAATCACTTTATTGGACACTTTATTTTTTCTTATTGATAAAAGTTCAATGTACTTTATACTATCAAATAACGAATTCAAATCCTACTGGACATTTGCAAGAGTACAATCCTGACCATCCCTCGACATTACGTACGGCCAGAGACATATTGTGCGACACTGGAATCGAGTGACTCTAATGCGGTGGCAAACAATCAACTCTTTAATTATTGATTGGATTGGAGTTCGTGACAGACATTGCAGTTGTATTTTGTATACAATATTTCTCTCTATCTTTCATTCATTAATTATTTAATGTATTGAACGGCAAACACAACGGCAGAGAAAAAATTGAACTCAAAATAAAAACTTTAGCCAAACATTGATCGAGTAGTTTATAGACAGACATAGAAATTGGGCACAGAATACATGAGAATGAGAAAAGGCATTAAAGAATCGTTGGCTTCAATGTAAACAAATGGCTGTTGTTTTCAACACCGAATGCACTTATCATTTGTATCTGGATATTGTTGCTTGCTAAAAGATTAAGCCAGCAAAAAATAAAAATAACAATAACTTTAATCCAATGAAATATAGAATTATTTTTCACATTTTGTGCTTTTCTTTTGATGCGAAAATTGATTTATTTTTCTATTGTTTTCAGACAATAAATTTTCAGATTGTTTTCATCTTTTACTTTCTGGCGAAGGCTTTACTCGAAGTTGAGCTCAAAATATTTTCCAATTCATTGCTCAAAATTCAACAATAATTCACTATTTTATTCATTTAAGCCAACTGTCAATCAAACTATAATTGAATTTATTATTTGAATAACCATTTTATGACTCAATGAACGGGTGATTAAAGTCTTTGAATATTTTTATGGTTCGCGAAATCAAAAACTAATTTTAATTCATTGGAGTTTTGAGTCCTTTAACCGCAACTCATAATTGATTGCAATTTATTCGTTGTTTTTCATCAATTGTTGAGAAACTCGAGTTTGAGCTCTAATTTTGAAGAGTGAGCGCAGAGTCAACACAAATGTTATAAATAATAAACAAAGTCTGTGTGAAGATAATCACTGAGTCTTCTCCGACAAATTCAATGCACTAATTAATTTTGAACTATTCCTGGAAGTAAATATCAAAATATTTCGTTTCCAAGAGCACTATATCAGGGATGGCCAAGCTTTTCGGCTCTAGGGGGGGGGGTCTAGGGGGGTAGTTTTTTGAATTCGCCGCCAAAAAAACTGAAAAAATTTGCCACCTCGCTTCGCTCGGCGGCGAGGTGGGGGGGGTATACCTGTAATGTTACATTTTTTCAAAATTCTAGGGGGGGGGGTAAAGCCAAAATTTTCGATTCTAGGGGGGGTGAGACCCATACCCCCCTTGGCCATCCCTGACTATATATTCATAAAAGGGTTTGATGTCCGTACAGAATGTTTAATAACAAGGCTTTTGATTAATTGTGGCGTCAAATGAAATTGAGGATTTAATTTGTTTTAATGCTTGATTTCAAAATAGCCCGTGTACAATTGAAATAAACGAGCAAATTGCTGGTCAGACGGCTAAAAAATCGAAGATACAATCAAAGAGTCATTTATTGTAACGATTTTTATGCATTCCTTATGAAGAATAACGACTCAATTGAGACAAACGTTGAGCACATTTACAATCAATATATTAGAGTTGTTGTCAATGAATGTCATGTCTGGCAATCGATTTCAGGACTGCCGTTCCCTACAATCAAAGCAAAGTGTAGTTTACGACAAAATATCGAATAATTGGTTGTTCGCAACTTTGAGCACAAGTCTAACTTCGATTGCAAACAATGTCTGAGACATGAGTTTGTATTCAATAAATATAACGAAAAACAAGAATTTTGTTTCAAAAATGTATTGAATTCTCAAATAGAAGAACAAAAATAGAATATTCCTAAGAATTGGATTCAAGAATATTCTGGTATTTCTTTATATGAGAATATATTTTATTATTTCGATTTTTGAGTCACTTCTGAATCTCTTAAACTCTTTCAAGTATGACATCCAAAAGCAAACGAATGCTTACATTGCAGAGACATACCAGTGCTCATACCAGTGCTCATACCAGTGTTCTCCATTACAGAGCCTTTGATTCTACCTCAAAGTTATCTCTCAGACTTTGAAAAACAGATAACATAACAAAAACAAATGTTTAAAATAATCGTAGCATTAGTTTTAGCGGTCATTCTATTCTATGAGCAAAATATATCCCTCTTTTCAAACGGTTTATCGAAAAATACTGGAATTTTTAGCTTAAATTCTAGAAACAAACAAAACATTATTTACAATATTTTGCAAGTTGTTTATTCTGTAAATTTTGTCTTTTTTTCTCCTATCAAAATTCAAACACAAACCACACAGAATAGTGAAACAAATGATAATAATTTTATATTTATTGAATAAATCATTTATTTTCTGACATTTGTTTGTTTGGTTAGAAGTTCACAAAAAAATACAATTAATTTGTTTGAAACAATTGAAGAATAATTACTTGTCAAGCTAATATTTCATCAAGTCATTTTATATAAAATTTCCGGCCCTGAGCCAAGAGTTGACAGATTCTGTGCTCTAATACAGTATTAATACAATATAGTATTGATATCAGCAAAAATTTTCGTCTCTGTTATTAAGAATTCTTTTGTGTCCAATATTTTTGGTTATATATGAATGAAATGATTGTCAGCAGAAGAGTCACATTGAAAATGAGATCCGGAGCTCGTGTGACAAGACTTACATAAATATAATATACAAACAACACGTTTAGTCTGTTTTCTATTTGCTTTAATCGTCATTTGATGCGATCATTCCCTCTCTGAGTGTTTCCAAACGCTTCAATCAAATGCATAACTAAAGCATAAATCTGAGGGACAGCCATAGGGGGCTATCACTGAAAATGACCA
Organism: Fuscozetes fuscipes; assembly: GCA_034702105.1. NCBI lineage: Eukaryota > Metazoa > Arthropoda > Arachnida > Sarcoptiformes > Ceratozetidae > Fuscozetes > Fuscozetes fuscipes. Next base: position 17,240 of record JAQGCS010000354.1, read on the forward strand.
TTAAATTGCAATTAATCGAACTAATATTCTGATAATTATTTTGTTCTTGATTGTCTATGAATTTAGGAAATACCTATTGTTGAGTTGTTTGATAGGTAAATTTGTTCTATTTTTGAAGAAGATCCTGGCAACTCCTATTGGAAAAAGCTTTTTGACTCTTAAGCTAAAGCTATGGTTCGTTTGCCTCCACTAAGAATTGAAACCCAACTCTAGTCTCAAATCTTAGTATTCTATGTATTAAATGTATGACTTGTTTAGCAGTTTTTGGCTCATTTTATGATTTAACGTCTCTATAGTGAGAATGAACTAAAAATAAGAAACAAGTGAATACTTTTCGTCGAATAATCATATAATTCACCGAATATTTCACATAAACCTCTGTTTTGTTTGAAATGTTTTGAAATTTATTTGAAGAACATTTGAAAGAATATATTTCTAATAAATATCATTTGGTTGAAAGAGTGGGCGAAATGGGCGATAATAATGAGTTAATTCTGAATCTATGTGTCACTCCTGTCACTGGTATTCAATGTGTTAATACATTTGGTAATAGATGTCAAAAACAGATTCCAGACCACAATCCCCAACAGTTTTTAGAGATTCTCTACAAAGTTATGCCTTTAATACATATCCACTCTTTTAGATGTGTTGAAGGCTGTGCTCGTGTTTAATATGTGTTCAACTGATTCGGAAGGACTTGTCTTATACACGGCATTGCATTTGATATGTTGTGCTGTTCAGAGTGAACAGGGCTTCATCGCAAACCATTTGCAAGTCAATCGTCACAATCAGAGCCATTCATATCGAATGCTGGGCTCTAATGCCGGTGCGCTTAAGAAGTCTGACTAAAAGAGGATCTCTTTCAACATAAACGCTCAGAATTAGAGGCAAAAGGCTTTGCAGTCAAACGGAATAAAAAGCTTAAAATAGTTTAGTATTTTGTGATTCTGTCTCTTATTGCCGGTGCTATCGATACGAGAAATACTAAGTTTATTTTGATGTGTTTGGATGGAAAGCAGACCTTTCTTATCAAATATCTCCAAACGCTTTGTTTTAATCCATTATTTATGAATTTTTTCTTAGCCTTCAAATGAAAAACTTTTAATATAGAAAATTATGAGTCCTTTGAAGATTGAATTTTGAAATTATTTTGTGGAATATTTCCTAAATTTATTGCCAGATGAGTTCACTCCTTCAGTAAAATTATTTTCGTCTAATTTCTTGACTTTTATGTCAATTTGATTCTTGGAATTCCTTTTTTAATAAGAAATGTCTTATTCTTAAAATTACAGTTTGGTTGGCATTCATATGAGTTACTCGGATAATGAAATTCTTATTTTTTCTTTGGAGATATTTTTATAATATATTGCATTCATTTTTTAACACGAAATCCCATTTTTGAAGTTTGAAGAATGGCTTCCACTGAATAAATGTTTGAATTCAAGATCACAGCGAAGAAGGAATTTCAATGAAATTAATTATATTTCTCTACATTTTTCACTCTTTGAAAGTCAAGAAATATATTTAACAAAAGTTTTATTGAAATTTAAAAACTCTGATATTTATTATAAGAATAATAATGTAATGAAAACTTGAGATAACAATTCCAGGCGTTAGAAGTTCTTCGCACAAAAACTATTTTTAAATCAAAATATTTGAGTGAAATATTAGAAAATGTTTTATAAAATATATTGAAATATATTTTTAAAAAGTATTTCAAAAGTTATAGAATCTATTTTTCTTTATTCACAATTGTCTTATGACTTGTAATAAGTGGGAGTTCTTGCATTCGAAATACAATTTTTTAAAATATAATCTAGCACCTTAATAAATTTTAATCTTAATAAATTTAAACTTTTTGTTGAACAATTCAAAATTAATTATTTTCTTGTCATATAATTTTAGCCTTTCCTAAGAACAACACTTAATTTCCATTAAAATTAGGGATTAAGTGTTAATCTCTTTCTTAACTTTTTTTTTGCAAACGAGCCTTCAGTAGAAGTGTTTGAAAAACAAAGTGTCCCTGATTTTGATCTGAGCATCAAATTAGCCCAAAATCTTATTTTTTGTCAAACACTTTTATTCGTCGGTTTATAGACAGAGATGAGCTTAAGTACAGAAAAGCTAAATATAATGGTTTTGTCACTTTTTAAACAATTTTTCACTAAAGAAATAGTGATTTTCAAACTAAAATATATCCAAAAAGAGATTAATTGAAGTTTCACTTTGAAAGCTAACTATTGTTAGCTTTGCTTTGAGAGTATTCAAAGAGAATAACCAAGTATTTATTCTTATAATTTACAAATTGTTTGTAACTGTTGAATTATACCTCTCATCAATTCAATAGATAATCCGATAGCATTCAATAACAACATAACATGAAAGAAAGGATCTTTTAAAATTTTATTATCAATGTAAATGTGAGACACCGTTGACTATCCCTCTCATTCATTATTGAAAGACAGAGGAGAGAAAACTTTTCTTTCAAACCTTAATTCAGAGCAGATCTACTCAAATGACACAGGGCGAAGAAAAAGGCACTCCTCGACACTGAATGTGATCTCCCCATCAGAGGCAGTGTTTCCCCTCTATGCAAGTGTTGTTCAACTAATTCGGCGTTCATTTTATTCCTCCGTTTTTTTCACAACTTTCTCATTAAATTAAAGCAATAATTCATTTTATACTCACAACACACGAATTTATATAAATCAGACCCCAGTCCTCTTTCAGCTCTGAATCAGTGTTTTTGAAACTGATCTTTGGATCCAATCCATTATAGAATGTGGAGAGAGAGAGAGAGAGAGAGAGAGAGAGAGAGAGAGAGAGAGAGAGAGAGAGAGAGACCACTTTCAGAAAGAGCCTCCACTTTCTAGAAAACAATGGTTCAGTAATTCTAAGCATTGACTGATTTTCTCTATAGAATTTCAATACAAAAGTAAACTTATTCTGTGCTAATGTTGTGCTTAAACTCCTGTTCATTGACAGTCATTTGTTGTACTGTTTTTCATAGGTTTCCGTTTCGCAAAACTACAAAAAGGAATAATTTTAACAAAAATATAGTGACTATTGATTACAAATAATTTGTCGACACTCCCACTCAAACAATATTTCCAAACAATGGGTTTGTCCCTCAATTCAGTCAGTTTTGATAAGAATATGTAATCTGTTCATTTTAAATATATTTCAAAAGTTGTCCATTCCATTTTACTTCCAGGAAATGACAAAATGTAGTTAAACATTCCAAAAAGTTATTAGAAGTTATCCAGTTGTTTTACGATGGATGTGATTAGTTGATATCTAGATCGATGATTTTGTAATCTTGGCCATTAATATTTTCTGCATATTTCTTGTATTCGGCAGACTTTGCATTCAAATTGAATTATTTGTTTCTCAAAATAAGAAAAATTGATTTTTTCGTTCAAATTGTATGCGTTATTGGTTTTGATTGAAATGTTATTCAGAATAACTCTTATTCTGAGCTCAAATCTCAACAGAATTTTTTTGTGAAAATGTCGTATTCTTCGGGTAATAAATATTTCAAATGACTTAAAAGGTGTACACTTATGTTGTCAGACAAAAAATAGGTCTTAATATTGAGTCTTAAGCGAAGCCATGTATGAAAAAACGCGAATAAATCTGAAGCCATAAGTTATGGCCCATAAGTAATGTTAAACGAGAGGGAAATAAAAAGTTTTATAATCATTTTAAGCATAAATTTGAGCCAAACTCCAGATTTTTCTTTTCAAGAACTTTATTTTCTCAGCGAACAGGAAGGGTATGTCATATCTCATATGAGTAGTGCTTAATAGGACTATCTTTGTAACGGTTCACTGCAATCGTCTCGAAATTATTGAACTTAGTATTATCAAGATGAATTTGACACCTTTGATTAGAGAGCTCAGTTTGAGCATGATGATAAAGTCTCTTCGCATTGATTAGATAACAGTGTTTTCTCACCCTTCAAATTTTTGTTTCACTTGTCTTCTTATACGTTGCGATCCATTGGTTTGATTGACAGACTATTGGCACCGACTGATGCCATTTGTGCACAACTGATACCATTGCAACCATTGCCAGTGAATGATACCAAGAGACTAATCTGAGTGACTCTGGCTATGGATATGCAGTAAATGAATAATGAGTTTCTCAACCGTATTGTGAAGACTGTATTACACTATTTCTTTGAGACTATAGTTGACTCAATCTTTTCATTTGTAATAAATTAGTTGTTTTTACTTTTGAATAATAAAACACTCAAATAATTATACGATTTATTGGAATACTTGACGTTTGAAAATAAATTTAAACAAAAAGAATATATATTTTATTGAGTTTTCAAAGTCTAGAAAATTGTTTCAAATTTTATTAATCTTTTTGACAAAATTTTATTTGTTTTTCTTTTTGGCAGAAATTGTAAAATGAATTCTATGAGAAAAACAAAATCTTTTGATTAAATTTAGTGATGAGTCAGTTGTGATGACTGAGTGAAAAAAGTCAGACATTTTTGTCACTGAATTAAATAATTATAAATAATGACGAGTCGTTTGTGAGGAAAATCTCATTTCGAAGATTTTAAGTCAGAATTATAACGAGTTTGAAGTCCAGAATATTTTTCAACCAATTAATTATCTGAGGGCTCATATATTTTTCTACTTTAAATATGAGCGCACAGAATAAGGAAAGGATGTGCAAGGAGTGGATACTCATCACATATGCATGAAATAATCTAATTACATTTGTCGGAACTAGAACATAATTGTAGACCTATTCTAATTATTGATGTAAAATGAGAATATTATTGCATGCACCATTCCATTCAAATCGAGGCATATCTTGTGTTCCCCTAATTATTAGAGAAGCGTCAAAATGAAAGATATAGAGGACTGGCTTTTACTCTTGCGATGTGTTTAGTCGTTAACCAAAATCGCGTCGAAACTAATAATAATTCACTTTTAATTGGCCGACACTTAGGATGTGTTAACTCTATTAAACTCTAATTTCTATTCCGTTCGGAACACTTCAATCGCAATTCATTTATGAGCTCTTCGGGAATAACCAGTACAATCTCGTTATCAGATTAGCTTTGACCAGTAGATTTCAAAAATTAATTGATTGATGTGTATAAAAATTTAAAAGTTGAGAATTTACTGTACAAGCTTATATGAAGTAGTACAAATTTTTGTTGGCGATTGCTTAGTTACCATTTCAAATAAGAAACTGTAGTTTTGTAGCTTGGTAGTTTCAGTGACAGATAGCAAATGAAAAAAAACAAGAGCACTTTTCCACCTCCTCATTGAAGTAAAGCCAATTAAATTGCCATTTATTTGAGTCAATAATTTTTAATCAGTGTTTGAATTCGTGTTTATGATATCAATCGATGAGAATCGAGGAGAAAAAGTTGAGTGAAAATCAATTTTCACTTTTGAACCGTTTTTGTCGTTCTGTGCGATCAGATCTGTTGGTCAATGAACTGGTCTTTTGATAAATTGAAAGCACAGCACAGGACACAACTATCTTTGGTATATTTTTTATGTGAATAAGTTGTTCGCAAATTATACTAAAAAATTGATCCGATTTTTGTGCTCAAAGTCTAAGTTCAATGTCCAACGATTAATGCGATTCTTTTCAGAATAGATGAGCACAGAATAGTTATGTGTGTGTGTCGGGGGTAAGCACTCAGGGATTCCGTTGACAGTCTGTTTGATTAACTACTACTCTATGTTTAATGGGTTTCTATTTTTTGTCCCTTTTTTGGTTTAGAAAATTAGTTTTGAGATAAAAGTAATGAAAAACAGCCGAAGAGAGCGAACGAAGAAAAAAATATTGCGATAAAAAACACTACGAATTCATACATAAAACAAATTCTTCGACAGTTTTATGAATAAACTTCTGTAGAATAGGAATACATAATAAACACAAAGATTTTGTCTGTAATTTATTGCTCACACATTAATTATGAGCTGTGTTTTGGTTGTGCTCTTCGGTTGGTTTAACGAATGCTGAGGTTAACGAATATTTGTGTGTCGCCAGCACTCAGTCAAATACCACTTTTGTGATGACCTGGAACTAAATGCCGTGATTTAGAGCCCATGGGGTTCGGACAATGTTCTTGGAAAACAGGAAATGAAGACATAAATTTACATGATGCCTCTAGGCCTATTCCTTATTGTCATATAAAATTGCTTACATTATGTACAAGCTCATTTATGTAAGTTACATAAATGAGCTTGTACTAACGAATAATATTCTTATTATTTTTTATTTAGCAAGATTAATATTTCAATCATAGTATTGTGTAATTGCAAATCCTTACGGGTGAATTATTGGATCACATATATTAAAATGTGAATTATGAGTAATGAATTGATTTTGTTAATCTTGGAAAAATGTGGGCAGTCATAAATGATAATCCCATTAAAATGTTCTTTGAATAAAATATTTATTCGAAAATTATGTAATTCTTTTGAATGCATTCATTTGAATGAATTGTTAATAATTCAAAGACTCTGAAAGTCTCGAACCAAAAGACAGAGATTTATATTTGAAGAGAAACCCAAACGATAAAAGCCATCTCTCTGTTCACTGTTTGTGGTGTGGCCTTTGCCTTAGAGAACCCCTTCCTCTGAACTAATAAAACATTTATGGCTAAGAAGTGCTCCAAAAAGAATTGTTAGCGAATTGAGAGCCAAAGAAACAGCAAATAAAACATAAAAAAGGATTTATAATAATGAGGTTGAACTGCACGATAGGGACAGTGTGTTCCGAGTTATGTCTCTCCTCTTATTATTACTATTGTTTGCGACCCTTTAGGGGAAGATATAGAGACCAGACCAGCGGTTTGTGCCCAACATTTGTGAGGCAATCAATTGCATGTCTTACATCATTAATGGCCAGTCCTAACAGACCCGCAGCCAATCCTTACATAACAAACACATATAACGAGTGGCAAAAGTCGAGACTTACTTCACATCAAATGGTATATTAAAGATCAGAATAAAAACCATTTATTGCAGGATTATTGTTATTTTTTATTCGCTTCAATTCTTTGCGTTTGAGATTCAATTCAAACTTTAAATAATAGCTATATTTGATAATTATGTTAATGTATTGCATGTTAAGGGATGGGCAGAATTTTCAATTCAAGGAGGTCTATGAGATTATACCATGCTTATATTCGTGAGTGCAGAATAGACACTATATTATTCTAAGTGAATGCATTATATTTGAAACTTACATGGCATTTTCATATTTGGTGATATCCACCCTCTGGGCATTACTACTAACCGAATAACATTTAGAGACCAAAAGTTAGTATTGATTTTGAATTACACAATAGTTTTGTTACTGTATTTTGTTTTTTCGTTTTGTTCGGCAAATGATTTATGGTTTGGACATAATTTTGCATTTGTTCTGCTCTTGCAATACATAAGCAAAATATGATTGAAAATCCTATTTTTATTCTTTTTATCTTTCATTTTTCGTTTTGTTTCCTTAAAAGAGAGACTAAAACATCTATTTTAAGCCTAATTTTCGGAAATGCATTTAAATATTATTCAAAGTAAGAGTATATTAAAATGAAAGAGCATTCAATTTGTAAGAAAGAGAGAGAGAGAGAGAGAGAGAGAGAGAGAGAGA
>JAQGCS010000355.1:0-24807 GCA_034702105.1 Fuscozetes fuscipes
CACGCTATCATGCCCTTTGAGATACGAGAAGATGTGCCGAAAGAGAGTAGCCGAAGCCCTGAGTTGTGGCTTTAGTTACAATATTTTTCTAGGAGCGTTTATAATTTATCACAACCTTTGCTTGCACAGCCACAATCATTATTTCAATCAATTAGTGGGATAGCTTACTCAGAATTTATTACGTTATTCACTTGGTTATTATGCGCATCAATTATAACAAAATGTTTCACCAGTGTATTGTTGAGAACGTATTTCAAAACAAAGCCAACACTTACTGTAGAAACACTCGAAGACATTGTATCTAACCCTGATCTCAATGTCATGGCATATAATAATACTCTCGAACTTTTAGATAGTGATATTAAATTGAATCTTTATAAAAGATCTACTGATTATCTAACAATGTTAAACGAGACTCAAGTAGCACGATATTTCTCATTAAATTTATTAAGCAACTCAAAATTTATAAATGACCTAATTGAAAGAAAATCTGTTTTTATAATAAATAGTCTAAATTCAAAATATTTTATAAATAACTTTCCAAACATCAAATTTAAAGCATCCGAACACAAATACAATCAGCGATATGTGAATTCATATTTTCCTAAAAATCATCCGAAACATAAGCAAATATCTACAGTGTAAGTTTGTATTATTATATAAATTAAATTATAATAATTCGATCTATTTATTGATAATTTGATTCCTAGTTTGAAATCACAACTGGAAACTGGAATGACTTACAGGTGGCAAGAAATAGCTATCTTAGCAAATAAATTGTATGGAGAGCTATATTTATATAAATTGTATAATTATGAACCGGTTGATTTTAACAAAATTACTGTTAAAATGGTTTTAAATGGACCTCTACTTTGTCTATTACTGGGACTTTTATTGTCATTTATAATTTTTCTAATGGAAATTTTGCTCAACCTAATTTATATTTTGTTTTCTATCGCTCTCTATTTAAATATAATATTTAAATAAATAATTGCAAAATATCAGTATGTTAGAAATACTAAACATTTAACCGTTTCTACTAATACTTTAGCGAAAGTGAAATGCAATTAAAGTGTCTGTTGGAACAAGACATAAAATATGTCTGATGGGCACTTTGTACCATCTTAGGCGCTCTTGCACATTTATGTTCTGTGCATCAAAACTACATTTATAATATTGTTAATTATTAAGGAATAAACTTCTGTAATATCATGTATCATAATCAAATATATTGTTACTCAATCGCTTGATCATTTCGCATTATAGGCATCCCATAGTATGAGTTATCGTTATGTTACTTCTACACAATAACATTTGTACCACTCTAATTACTTTCACATCCTTTCACATGAGCAATTATTGTTTACCAAAATATGGATTAATATCAATTTTAATGTATTCAAAGTAATTTAATTTATTTGAAACCAAATTTAAAGTCTATTTCTTTGGATAAGTATTTAAAATGTTTTTCTATTAAATCGCTCTCAAATTGAATTAAAATGAATGTGTTTTTGAACCAAAATTAATAAACATATTGAATGTGATATCTGTCTGTCTGTCAACTAATTTAGGACACATCTTTTTTTTGAACTATATATAGAAAACCAAGTGGAGAGATTTCAAATGTTGCCCAGGGTGTTGAAATTGAAAATAAAATATTTTGATTATATAAAACAATAGAATAATAAGCCGTTGTCACATTATTACGCATGTATAAAATATGGGTTTCCACATTGAATAGCTCATCATGTTAATTTTAAAAGCGAACTCACGGAGAGATTGGCGGCAAAATTGGTGCATAGTTTTACAATAATTTGTTTTATTATTTAAACTTGACAAAATTAAATAAAATAGGCTTATGAAATTTGACACGGGGCTCACCGACTGCTTACATCAGTGCAATTTAACAACTTGTGCAATAATGCAATGTGAAATTATAGGACGTTTAGTGTATTTATACAAAATAAAAATCATGTTAAAATAATTATCTATACACATGATAGCCAAACGTGCTTGTGCCTACTATGCAACTAAAATGATGCACATAGGCTCATTATACTGTTTTACAATCAAATATCACATAGCCTATGTGCATCATTTTAGTCTCACAGTAGCCACAACCACGTGACATCGGTTGGCTATTGTGAACTAGAGACCCAGGTTAAGCCTATGAGACGTTGTTTTTAATACAACGTGGTTGTTTAAATGATTAACAACTACTTCTGAACTCCTATCTGAGTAGGATGTTTACATTTCCACATTATATGTGCTAGTGCACATGAAAAGTAAGTGACAGAAAAATTAAACACAAAAGGAATCCAATAGTATGAGAACATTGTTGCAGATGCAAAACTGCATGGTGTTACCACTGTCATTAGAACAGCCGCCAGTGCCATTAAATAGAACCAGTTTATCAAATTTCCACCCATTGAAAGTAAAACGAACACGATATTACATCCGGTGAAATAAAAAACAGTTTCCATTTTACTACGCTGGATGATTAAAAATAAATGAGAAACTATCAAGAATCATAATAGGCATCAGCAAGTATTTTTGAAAATTTTACCGAGATACCTGCATTTTTTAACAGTGTTCTAATTTTAATCTGTGCAAAATTAAATAATTTACCTAGATTAACTACTTACTTTTGTCAAATTGAGGTAAAATCAATTTTATATTCAATTCATCACGGTCATTTCAATACGCAACAAAAATTTTCAAAAATATATTACCTTGCCAATGTTATGAAAATGGTCAATTTTTAAAATTGAAATACCCTGTCCTCTTTAATAGTCTTCACATTGATCAAATCCAGAGTCATTATTGTGATGCACGCTGCCAAATCAATGATGCAAATGAAGAATCCAAGAATTCGATATGATCTTAATTCTTTTTCTAAATCTGTCAGTTCAGCCATATTTTACTACTACTGGATAGTGTTCAAAATGTACAGGTTGGTATTTAAATCCATATTCAGGTCATATTTTATTGAGTATATCAGATAAACAAATTTATTATTTATATATCACTTTAAATTCAAATATAATGAATATCACCAAATTGTCCCACTCTCATACAATAAGGTCACATCATATTATATAATATTTCAGGAATATTAGAGATGCTAGTATAATTTGAAAATTTTCCTATTACTTATAAAAAATTTAAATTAATTGATTGTTAATTATGATAATAAATTTATACGCTCATTGTAAACGACAGTTGTATATTAGAAGATTTATTCAACATTAATTACATTTAATAGCATTAATTTTATTTTACACATGGGTGGGTAGAGAGGGAGTAGCCCAACACCTCTTATATTTTAGGCCAAGCAGATCACTCAGATTCAAGTTAACCAGGAGCAGAGGGACTATCAAGGAACTATCGTTATTTACCTCGTTGCTTTTACGATTATTGGTAACAAACCTTGCATTCTGGATTTGATTGCAAATTTACCTGTTAATAGTTGTTATACCATTATTATTACTTTTAAAATAGTAAAGATAAACTTTACTTACTAACAACAAGAACAAAATTTATATTAATTGAATATGAGCATATTTATACAAATAAAAATTTTTGTGAAAACAATTATTTAAGGATTCTAGTTAATCTTTTGAACAAATGTTTTAACAAAACTTGCTTGTTTTGAATAATTAACTTCATTCAAAAGGACCAGGATAGGCTTAGAATTACGTATACGTTTCGTCAGATTCTACTCGTTTTCTAAAGTAAGTGCATTTTTAACCTGAACAGTTTCATTATGGTGCTATATTCTTTTATAATTTTCAAATAGGAAGTACAAACACTAATGAGAAAATATTGTATAGTTTTTCGGCTTTTTGTCACACGATCTTGTTAAATAAATTAAACATGAGCATAATTTTACAAACCTTTTAAGTAAAATTATTTCAATTTTAGAGCTTATGAATAAATAATTTTTAAACAACCTTGTAAATTTAAATTTTTACATTAATAATTTTGAACGTCAACCTGTGAAGGGTGTTTACAATTCCACATTGACATTCCTACAGCAAAGGTAAAATAAGTGACCAAAAAATTAATTACAAAAGGTATCCAATAGTATGGGAACATTGTCCCAGATACAAACATGCATGGTGTTATCACTAACATCAGAACTTCAGCAAGTGGCATAAAACAGAAAATGTTAAACAAAATTCCAGACATTGAAATTAAATCGATTATGACATTACTTCCGGCGAAATATAACACGGTTACCATTTTATTAACCTGGGTGATTAAAAGTAAATTATAATAATTGTCAAACCATCATGAACCATAATTGGCATCAACAGGGGCTTTAAAAAATTTTGCCGAGTTGTCTGTGCTGTTAAACTAAGTTCTAATATCAATCTAATTAAAATATTTTACCTAGAATTTATATTATAAGCAATATAACAAGCTCATTCACAATACTCAACCAAAAATTTATTAGCTTGCCAATGCTATAATGAAAGGTTCAAATTTTTTAATAAAAATACTTTGTCCTGCTCAATTGTATTCAAATTGAGAATGTCCAGTGTCATTAATATGACTAACGATGACAAATCAAAAATGGCGACGATGAATCCAACAATTCGATTTGCTCTCAATTCTATTTCTAATTTAGTTCGTTTAGCCATTTTCTACTAATAAAGAAGAGCCAATGAAAAATATACTGGTTGGTATCTAAATCCATAGTCAGGTTATATTTTATTGATTATGTCAGACAACAAATTAAATATTAATATAACAATTTCTATTCATATGTAATTAATTACACCGAATTGTACCACTCTCAAACTATAAGGTCACATATCGATTTAATTCATCTGTCATAACTATTAGAGATTTAAGTAAAATGTTCTTAAAATTTATAATTAATTTAATTAGACGTTTTATAATTAGGTTTTTAACAGAAGTGGCGTTAACTAAATTGCAACACCTTTGAGCCCAAACTCTGGAAAATTTAATTTGAAGTCACCATGATAATCTACATGATGCATACAGTCATCATGTAAAATATCAGTTGCAAATAAGCAGTAGAAAGGTACTTTCTAGGCACATCAATTTGATGTATTTTGAAGGAAGTAAGAAAGCTTAAAGGAAGAAGATTGCTCTATGAAAGCTAAATTTTAAACATGAGCAATTGTATCAATGTATATGTGAAGACATATTTTCTATAAGTTCAATCAATTAATCTGTGTACAAAACAATTAAGTAGATTTAATTCACAAAAGACCTAATAATCAATAATATTGAAAATAATGGTTTAAATTCAATAATGAATTTGATATCAAAATGAGTGATAAGTTTAGACATAAGCTTTCATAGAGTAATCCCCTTCAAAATACATCAAATTGATGTGCCTAGAAAATAGCTTTTTACTGGTCATCTGCCGCTGATATATTACAAGATGAATGTATGCATCATGTCAATTATCATGGTGATATTATATTAAATTTTCAAGAGCTAGGCTCAAAGGTGTTCAAATTTAGTCAATTACGTTCCTAAATACATAAGGTAGCAGCATAATAAAACATGGTACCACGTAGTACCCATGTTTTGAAAATAGAGTGAGATATATTGTGTATATGAACGTAATTAACTAAGTTAGCGCCTGTCCTGGGCTTTAACCATATAAAAGGTTCTTATTCAGTTAATGAAATGCAAGTTAGTTCAAAAAGATTTGTACTAGACTGACCAGACATACAGTCTTGGACTTGAATGGGTGGGGTAAATCACAAAACTATATACTATATTCCATTTTATGGATGTAGTGAAAAAGAATGATACTATGAAAAAATCAAATATTGATCGATTAACCAAATTTTTAATTTAATCAAACAAAATGACCAAGAGTATTTATTTTATAATTTCGCTGATTTTATTGCAAAACGTTCAATTAAATAAATATTTTACCTCTCAAAATAAATTCATACTTGATAAGATATTTAAATATATTTTCATATAATATATAATAGTATCAAGCAATGTCCTAATGTGCTTTTACACAAACAACTTGCTTACCATCAACTAACCAATGGTAACATAAAATTAAATGAAAATTTGTGATACTTTTTATATTTTACAAAATAACCTTTGTATTTTATACTTATATTTTGTCATTATATATTATAATTTTTCATCAAGAAAATTCGTTTCTTAAGTAGTTATGAAAGTTCTCTTGTGGACAGTCATCAGATCCTTGCAATTATCTATACGTCTCTCATCGAAGGTTATGCCATTGAATGTGTTTTCTGCAATTGGTTTGATAAAAGTGTTACTCAATTGAAAACTTTTAAAGTTCTCATTTTTAAAAGTTAATATGTGCATGTGAAATATTTTGTTTTCCAAACATATGTCAGATTATAATATCAATAGTTAAGGTAATATTTAAAAAATTTGATATATTATATAATGTAAAATAAAATAAGTTTATTTATTAGTTGAAAGTACTTGATGTTGTATATTGCAATGAATTTTGCACTGATCACTCTAATTTGGTTTTTACCCTTTGTTTATCTCAAAAGTGAGAATCGATTTGAAATTTTTGACAATGATATTAATGCAACAGACAAAAATTTAAAAGAAATTGACGAAATTTTAAATAAAATTGAAATGTCCCTCATTAGAGATTGTGAAATTATGTTTGACAAGATGAGCCAAACGCAACAGAAAATCAACTATCTGGCCACGAAAATAAATGAGAAAGAAGACTTCCTCCAAAATTTTTATGTGGAAGAAATAATGATAAGACAGCAACAATTTCTACTTTTTCAAACAAATATGACGAAATTATTTACGCAAGCTCTTGCTGATATTCGTAAAGGAGAAATTGACGTGGATTATTTAAGAGATATTATAGAGCAAATATCTACAAAATGCTATGAAATTGAAAATGTAGAATTAGTCAAGTTCAATGTAGTTGAAGAGGAACTAACTTTTCTATCACAAATGATCAAGTTGAATGTGACATTCTTGAGCAAAAGACATAGTTTTAAGTCTTTCCTGATAGAAAATTATAACATTGACATTTACGCACTCCAATATACTTCTGATTTAAAGAAAAGTGATTTAAAAATATTTGATATTTTCAGATCAATGGTCGCAAATAATTCTTTGCATGATAATTCATTGTTTGTGGCAATCAATTATGATTTCCTGGATATTTTGGATAATTCCAATCATGATAAAACATGGGCTAAAATTACTAAATTTAGAAACGAAAAAATAATCATGGAACCAAATGATCATAAAATGTTTGTGTGGAAAACATTCACAAATTTTGATGACGTTAATTTTAATGAAATGATAACGGGTACTTTCGTTATTATGGGACAAGAAAATAGCAAGAATTACACTTTGCTTTGCTCATTCTTTTCCCGTTTGTACATAGCAAAGAATTTTACGTTATTAGCTAAGGTTGTATCAAAATTTATAAAAACAAAATATAATTATATTTCGTTACAATTAGCTTGAAACCAACGTCAATAATCACGCCTGGGTTTGCTATATAAATGATGATGCTCAATGTAGTGAGATGGATTTAAGCTTAAAATTACATGCCAATCAGCTAAATTTTTCAGTTGACCACTTTGAAATTTTAACCAATCCTTACAATGTAGCATATAAATGGGTGTCAGCAAACCCTGGACAAATACCATCAAATGCGGTGATATGTGGTAAAGAATTTGATAAAGATTATTTTTGTGGTCGCATGTATGTTTCAGTGCCACCAAAGAAGTGGGGAATAATTCCAGTTAAAATTAATAATGACACTGCGTATGGAGAATATTTTGGTTATAGAGAGGGCAAAAATTTCGAGTATTTGGTTTATGACTATTGACATGATAAATTAAAATAATCTATTTATTATTGATTTGAGTTCCCTATTGTAATATTTGAAAGAGCTCCTTTGATTGTTTAACAATCGATTAAGGATACCGGGTAAACATAATAATGGAAATTAAATTCTTATATGAGTATTATATTGATAAATTAATTTCATAGTTCATTTTATCATATGAAGGTTTTTATTAAATAAATTTAATATTTAAATAGCTTCATGAGAAGAAAAAATTGCTAAGATTGATACTGCAAGTGCACTCCATGAGCTTGATAAAGCTACTGGGTCACCAAGTAAGTAGGTAAAAATTTATTAAAAGAATCCTTGCTGAATATTTATTAATAATTGTCGAGGAAGCAAATCTGAGTGTGTTTATGAAATTTGCGATCTTGGTGATTAAAACAATGATCATTTTTGCTTTTCTCTGACTAAAATAACCAGATGAATAATCATGCATGTCCTTCGATATGCTCAAATAATTGACAAACATGAACTTTTCGACCTTTTCAATTGCCTTGTTTAAATCAGATTTCTCATTTTAATATGAATTATAAGCCTTCCTTATATTATTTCGCTTCGTTCAAAATATTTTTGAGGCTCCTTGTTGATGTAAAAATTGAAAATGAATAAATATTTACCATTTATTCAAGAAAGTTTTTATTTAGGATATTATTTGAATAAAACTGAAACAATCAAGCAAAAAAAAATATGTTTTTAGGCACAAGAGCTAGCTAAAACAAACAAAAATTACATGTATTATACTAAACAATAAAAAGTATTTTTCTTTTCTTACAAGGTCAGTGTGAAAACGAGAGATTGAAAAAGTAATTATCTTAAGAATATTATTAAAATAAACAAATATTTATTTATTTAAGAAATGCAAATACAATACATTTACAATCATTTTGTATTTACCTAAAGAAATGAAGATTAAAATTTATCATGATAATATTAGAATGTATTTTAATTAGATTTTACAATATTAAAATTATAGAGTTTGTTTAATTTAAAATATTGTAATTTACTTTATATAACCTTGATTAGTGGTTGGAAAATGTTGAGAAATTCTAAATATTTTATTACTAGATCTATTTGCTCTAATTGATGTTAAATTTAATATGGTAAAATTATTGTTTCTATTATTAAATGCTTTTTTCAATATCTCACAGATGTCACCGAAAATGGACAGAAAACTGAGGCCTAACCACATACCCAACAGTCCCCCAAAAGCACTCATTAGTGACAAGAACGTTATTTCTGGTATGTGTATGATCTTGATATCTGGTAAACTACTTGGTTGCATAAATATAAAAGTTCTCTTTTTCCAAATACTCTTCCCAGTATGCATTTGATATTTTTCTATAATTCTATGTGCAGGGCTAAATATAAAATACCGGAAAGAACAGTCTTTCTTGCATTCAGAGAAACATTCTAGTATAATTTTGGGATTAAAGATGGCTGTATCATCAGAGTCATTGTAGAATTTTGCATGTTTATTATGCTTAATGTATTCGGTTCTAAATTGTGTTTCACCATAGAATTTGCTTGTATTAAAGTGCTTGTTCATTTTTTCTTGGTAACAAGATGAGATGCAATCAGATCTCATATTAAAATTGGCATATTTATAATCTATGTCATAATTAACACAATCGGTGTCAAATCCATTGCCAAGTAGAAATGTGTTTATTTCTGTGTATTGAACTTGGTGAACTTCATTGGTTTTCAATTCAAGATAATTTCCGCCATAAGCCATATTTGGCAAAGAGTTAGGGGAATGGATGGCGAATATAATTCTATTAAATAAGCCAGGTGGCAGCCAATTATAATTATAATCTATCACAAATTGCATAAGATTCAAGTTCATTTTAGTATTTCGCCAATGTTCTTGTAAATCGCTGAAATACGTAAAGCATTTATATTTAAGGTCTTCAGAAATAAAGAAACTTTCTATATTCAAATAAATTTTATAGATATTATCAAGGTATTTTGTAGAGTTGTCTTTCTTGTCAATATACTGGTATCTTTTAATAAACGATTCATTTTTATACCCTTCTATGATGGTCCCAGCAAATATTACACTGATGTTTAAACCAGGTATACTTAGACTATTTAAATTTTTATAAAGATCAATAGTTGAATTTTCTTTCCAAAATTTGTTCGATGCATTTCCATACAACGAATTGAGTTTGTTTTCATCATGTTCATTTAAAGAATCATTGTCTTTGTTATTCTTAATCACCTGAGTGTAATTCATAAATGAATCCATGTAGGTCTTATTGTATTTGCTTAAATTTTCAAAGCTCAAAAGTCTAGGATAACATATTGTGACTCCTGGAAATTTACCGAGAAGTATCTTGCCAACATTAATGTTTACCACACTCTTGCCTTGGTAATAATCACGAACAAGCATAAAAATTTGTACGCAAAATATTATGACACAAATTAGTGAGAAGGTAAACTTGCACATTTTTTCAAAATTCATTATATTTCAGTTTATTTTTAAATAAAAAGTGAACAGTATATTTTTAAGAAAATCAAATTTGTGACAGGCCTTACTCAAATTTATTTAAAATAAAATTAAATATTCTAGAACATTATGCAAATTGAAATTTATTTCAAAACATATGCATGAACAAATATTTGTTTT
This sequence comes from Fuscozetes fuscipes, assembly GCA_034702105.1. Classification (NCBI taxonomy): domain Eukaryota; kingdom Metazoa; phylum Arthropoda; class Arachnida; order Sarcoptiformes; family Ceratozetidae; genus Fuscozetes; species Fuscozetes fuscipes. The sequence goes on from JAQGCS010000355.1 coordinate 10,500, forward strand.
TAAGAATTAGTGAAATTAATTTCGATTTTCTTTATTTAAATAAACATCTGAATAATATTTACCAAAGATACATGTATATGGAACTAAGGTTAAAATAAACAAAATGCAATGAAAATAATACAGCATTGGGCATAATCTGTTGTATTGGCTAAATGAGAAAAAGTTTAGGTTCTTAATAGGAATAACTTTATTTTTCGATAAATAAAATGGCAATAATAAAAATTTTCACTTTTAATGACCAAAATATTTTCACATAATTGATTCACAAAGGTGATAAGAATTAATCTTTGAATAAGAGAGAATCCTGTTAAAAAATAATGTATACAATAATGAATGTAATCCGTGTAAAACTTTCCTTCCATTGAACTTAACATTACAATACAACAGATTATGCCCAATAGTGTACAATTATTATTAAATGACCTATCTATTAATAATATATTACAGTATTTTATCATTGCTATTTGTATTTTCTCAACCATCACTGCTCAGAATGACATTCTACTTATGTGAGCCTGAGAAATTTCATTAATAGCCTTTAGAGTTTCATATTGAATGCTCTATACTACTGTAACTTTCAAGTTAAAATGTACAAATTTCAATGAAAATACACTGTATTAATTCTTCATTTTAAATTTTTCTGGGCTTATCATATATTTTTGAATGGGCATTCCTGGATTAAATGCTCGTGCTCAGTATTCAGACTCGTACTTATGAATATTATTTTAAAGAACTATATACATAATTAAGTGTCATGAAACTGACCAGGAGAAATCTCTGTCTTTTCTGCATATGTTTAATGTGATTCCATGTGTAAGCTGGTCACCCTATTTATTGTAATTTAATTCATAGCGGTTATCTGTGTGAAATCTTGATAGATTTTGTGTGTTATCTATAATTAAAGGTGAAATTGAAATATTGGGCTTGAAACAAATTTTATAATTGTTAACAATATTTTTTCTAAAAATTGAGAGAATATATTTATTAAAATCATCCATGACAACTAGTATAGAAATGCCTAGCCACATCCCTAATAATCCACCAAAATCACAAATTAAAATCAGCAAGGTAATCTTAGGCAAATATTTAATTGATATATCAGGAAGGTTATTGTGGCTAACTAGAATATTTACATTTTCTGGATAATTTTCGAATGGTATGCTCTCGCTATCAATCGAATAATAGTCAAATTCACAATCTTTAAGACATTTGTCCAAGCAATATGACCTAGCTTCTATTACTAAATTTGTATTATTCTCCAAACAACTATCTATAATTTCATTTTGAACTTGATCTAATAAATCTGTACGAATTAAAAAAGAAGTTGATACAAATTTATTAAACTTGCAAAGTTGCCTTCCCTTCTCTTGAAAACACCAAGTTAAACAATCAGACCTCATAGATAATTTATCTTTAAGATTATATTCAAAGCAATTGGTGTCATATTTACTATCCAAGAGCTTAGTTGAAAGCTGAGAATATCTTAAGATATAAGTCTTGCCCAAGTCTAATATCTTAAAGTAATCAAAATTGACCTCGGGCAATACATTGTGTGAATGAATAGATAAAAGAATATATCCGTAAGGCATTGAACTGTAATCATAACTGACATTGATATAAATATTATTAAACGCGAATTTTAACTTTCTCCATTTCTTTTGAAGAACACTAAAATAGGTGAAACATTTTGGTAAGAACAAAGTTTCTTTTAAAATATCCAGCTTAATACTCTCAATAGGTGTGCCTGCAAAATCAAGTAGACGTTTTCTGATAGACTTATCATTCACACTTGCAAGATATTTTTCAAATGTGAGATGTATCAATTGGTCACCATGTTCATTATATAAGTTCATCGTGTAATTTTGAAATATTTCCTTAATCGACCACTCATGTCTATTAATTCTTGCTAGCAAATTATTAACAACTTGGTGATAAATAATAGAATGAGAACTGAATTGACTTTTATTGCTGTGTTTATATTTTTCAAAATGTGCTAGATACAATTTATATTGTCTTTCATACTCGAAATCTAGTCTTGATAACTTTGCAAATGAAATTGAATGCGAATAACAAATAGTTATGGCGGGCAAAGAGTTGTTCACTTTTCTGTCCACTTCTATTTTGACAATAGTTTTACCTTGCCAATACTCGTTCAAAAGCTGTGATGAATGATAAATAAGGCCAGATGTGCAAATCAATCTTGATAGAAATTTTAATAAGGTGCTGTATGTAATTAATCTCTTAAATTTTATAAGCATGATAAATGACTGATTAGCTTGAAATCATTTATCATCCATTAACTGAGAACAACAGGGCAAATGATCATTATATTTTTGGAAATAGTTTAATTTATGAAGGTGATTTGAATTTAATTTTTCTAAGCGTTTTTTCTATTGCCTGTTTTTGCACTAATGCATTGTAATGTTTTATATTTTTGAGCTTGATTATTTACTATTTTATTTTGTCAATAATGACTGTGTAAACCAAGTTTAATTAAGTTTTTTTTTACAAAATTGTTTTACTATTTGCACATGCTAAGGTTTTCAAATAAAAATAATTTGTATTAATGTTGATTATATTCAAGTAAATATAATTACGCTCTATAATATTTATTTTATCCTTATTTAAATGATTAAAAAGCTCACATGGATATTTTTTGTTATTCTTTTATAGGTTTTGGGAGGGAATTGCATCATTTAACATTTATAAAATATTAGATGAATTGAGTATTGGCAAGGAAGGTATCGAGGTTATTCTTTATGGTCTTTCTTTAGAAGATCTAAGGAATGATTCTCAATCTAACGATACGAATCCCATGATACTTACGATGTACATATTCCAATTTAAACATTTCTCCTATTAGGAATAGTGAAAAACATGAGTGTTTTACATATTTCAGCCCATCACAGAAAATGTGACGAAAGTTCAAAGTCAATTTTTTATTGGTAGATTTAAATGTGAATTGCAAATACAGTTAGTTTCCACCTAGTTTATTTAAGAAAATTTTAATATTAATTCACTCACCAAATAGTTTGCCGGATATGTCTAGCAGAAAGAATATTTTAGAATTAAACCCTGGTGAAATTTATAATATTAAATATACAGGAATAAACACTGTACTCCTTGGGAGAACGACAAAACTATATACTACATTTTTACTTAGTAAATGTAGTGAAAAATGTATCATGTTTACAATTTATTGGAATAAAAGTTCTCCTAGAAAACTTATTTATTTAATTTAAATTTTTTCTTGATTTTTTAATCTGGCAACAATAATAACCAATAAAAACAATTAATGTTTTATAAAAAATAAATAGAGCAAAAATAATTATCTGATTATCTAATTAATTGAGCATTGCATGATTTGCTGTTTGAGTTTGGTAATCTATTCCCAATGAATTTAAAACAAATCTGACCATATCTGTATATTCATCGATCTGAAAAGTGATTAAGTTTAATTTTACACTTTAAAGGTAATTTTATAGAAACCTTTTTAAATAATGGCTTTCCATTGCCATGACCTGTGTTTGTGTCGGTTCTCAACATAAGTGGAGTGTTTGATAACCTTTCACCCAAAATATGTTGAAGTTGTGCCGTAAACTTAAAAGAATGTGCCGGTACTACCCTATTATCATGATCAGCTTAAAAGAGGTGTGAAAATATGCTTCATAATTTAATAATGTATTACCTGTGAGGACAAGCATTGCTGGATATTGTGTTGTATTTCCTGGTATTGAATGCAAAGGAGAATATCTAATAACAAAATTACCATTAAATTTACCAAGCTTACTAAAAATTTTACCGGTAAATATATTTAAACTCCGTCTCATTTTTCTGTGGATCACCATATTCTCCAATCCAGTTGATTCCAGAAGTGAACAAGGTGTAACGGAGCATATCCATCACCCTTTGAATACACATCATAAACATTTTAGCAAATAACAAGTAAAATTAAACTTACCCTACACTAGCCAAGGCACATCCAAATAGATTTGGGCGCTTATTAGCTGTAGCACCGACTAAAAGACCCCCATTTGATACACCATATATCGTAAGCCTTATAATTATTCAATCAAGCAAAGTTAGTTTGAACAAGCTAATTATAAATACCTGTCCCTTCGGGTGTAGTTATTAGCCATCAGATACTCAGCAGCGGAGGCGAAATCATCGAACACATTTTGTTTATTAGTTTTCATACCCGCCTCATGCCATCGCTCACCATATTCTCTAATTCATGCAAGATAGATTATAATGAAAAGTAAAAATAGGTCATACCCTCCTCCTCTTATACCAGGCACAGCATATACGCCATTAAGATTTTTGGCAAAAAATATTCCAAGCTCATTATCGATATAAATTGGGTTCATTGATAACCCAAAACCACCATAAGAATGAAGCAGTGTAGGAATGTGTCCATTAAGTGTAATATTCTTGGGAAAGATAGATTAATTTTAATTTATTAAGTAGGGTCCTACTTTTCTATGTATTATATCCATTGGTACATGTACAGTTCCGTCTTTGCTAGGATAAAACACGGTTTTATACACAAAATCATTTATGTTTAAGCCAGCAACTTTTGATTCTTTGAATTTCTAAAGGTACAAATTGGTTACTTGTTTAATTATGAAATAAAGAATTGCCTTACTTCTATTTTATTTGATGCAGTGAAATCGTATTTGTAAATTATGCCAGGTGTTAGATATGAGGTCACCTTGTAAAAGAACTCGCTATTATATCTCGTGAAACTTGCAGGATTAACCGAGTCAATAGGGAATAATTCAATTGATCCTTGAGGAGTGTTCACTTTCATAATAAATTTGCCATCCACCAAGTTGTGAATTTGCATGGTTTGTTTGTTATCCCGCATATAAACCAAGATCAAATTATTTCTATTAATGGCCACTACCTGAGTAATAACACCTATCTTATCTTCAGAAACAATGTTCACCCAATTAGATTGATCTGCATTATTAAGATCTACTCGGACTATGCGAAAGTTAGGCCCATGTAAATTTGTATGAATGTAAACCAGGTTATTATCACTAGTGACGTAGTTAAAATTAGCTTCTCTATTTGTGACTGATGTGAAGTTCAATGATTTTTCAATTGGTGAGTCTATTCTAGCAAATGACCATGTTGAGGGACCGGCTGTTTTCCAAGGAAATATGTGGACATACTTTCCATCGTCACTCACTCGTGGGGTTCCTCTAAATAGAAATTAATCATGATCATAATAAAAAGCATATGTTTAAATACATTTTCAAATCTGGATTTTCGGGGAATTCCGCTATTTTTATGTCTTCCGATTGATTGCTATTAATTCGATGATAAAACAGTTTCTCATTTCTTGGTATTTCTGATTCACTTCCAACAGTTTTTCCTCGGTATGTATCATATTGCTGCAAAATGAGATATAGCCAATTGCATTTATATTTTACACCTATTTCACGATATTTGACAAGCATTTCAAATATTTTTTACAATCCCATTAAATATTTTTATGTCTAATTCATTGAACGTCTGTCATATAAAAGTAAAAAATATTTGAAAAGCCGGTCGAATATGTTGAAAACCGAGTAAAATATAAATATAATACAGTCTATAAGATTAACATCAATATAAATAAACTTGCTGGTTTACCGGGTAAAAGAAACCAAGATTATCATGTGTCCAAGATACTGAATGAAATTTGATCTTGTTTAAAGTTTCTGGCAAGTCCTCAAATGTCTGTGTATTCCTGACCTTAATAGTTCTCCAATCAGAACCACCTTGGCTAATACCATATGCACAATATTTACCATTTGGAGAAAATACAGTAAAAATAATAGAAGTTGTACCATCACTATTTAATTGGTTCGGGTCTAAAAATACGTTTGCCTTACTCGAATTGAGCGAATCAATTGAGTAAACAATGTCTTGATTTTGTGAACCAATATTAGCCGAGTAATAGTATTTTGAACCACCTTTAACTGGTATACCATAATTGGGGTAATTTAATAGACCTTTGAACCTTGATAATTTAAAAGAATCTAAAAAATTTTATTTTTATTTTAAATCCATTACATACTCTTGGTTTATTTGTTGCTTAAACTTGTTTTTCTCCAAATATTCTTTGGTTATAGCATTTTGATCGGAGACAAACCTTTTAGTTTCATTGCTATCCGGGTCTTCTAACCATCGATACGGATCTTTCACCTTGAATATTTTTGTAATTTTTATCATCGTTAAATAAATAATTATTATGAAAAAGGTACTTTAATCAACTTACTATTGTACCAAAATAATTATCAGATACTGATTCATCTCTTTTTACTCTTGGATAATGAAATGCACTGAGAACTGGGTATAAATTAATACCTATCAGAATTGTGAGCACAAATATTTTCCTGTGCATATTGGCAAGAATCAATAATTTTTTTAAAACTATTACATATAGATTTCAAAACGCCAATAAATAAAAGATATAAATGAGGGAAACTATTTTGTTGTATATAATCTTATCATGCACTTATATAATAGATAAATTATTTGAAACTTTTTTTTACTGAGGGATACGAAAAGGCCTTAAAAAGCACTAAAATCTATGGTATTGTTTTTAATTAGGGACAGCATCGAGCATGGGATACGGATGAAAGGGCCAGGATTAATATTATATTTGTCAATATAAGATTAATTTTATAATTGAATGTGAGAGATATAATAGAGCTAGGGAGAAAAGTTTGTGATCCATATTACTGTTTTACTATATCTGATTAGAGTAATAGAAAATATTTCAAATCAGGGATGGCCAAGCTTTTCCACTCTAGGAGGTATAGGGGATAGTTTTTCAAATTTGTCGCCAAATAAAGTGAAAATAAAAGCCACCTCGCTTCGCTGGGCGATGAGGGGGGAGTATACCTGTAATGTTAAATTTTCGAAAAATTCAAGGAGGGTTAAGCCAACATTTTCGATTCTAGAAAGGTATGACCCCAACCCCTTTGGCCATCCCTGCTTCAAATATGAAGAAAATATGTTCAAATAATATAACAAAAACTATTTTTGATAAGCAAGGATAGTCGAGCAAATCAATAATAAACTGGGATGCAAAATTCGAAGAAAAGATTAAGATTAATCCTTGGTCAAAATTGACATTGATTTTTTGTGACAATATTAAATCAAATTCATATGTCAAAGCAGCAAAAACTCATAATTGGAAATTTTAAAGGTTTCATTGTTAACTAACACCTTGGTTATGTCTGTTTAAGTAATGATTATGAATTATCAAAGCAATACTTATCTTCCACTTGACATTAACCAACAAGTTTGTATAAATACAAAACAATAGAATCCATAGAACACTATATGATCAAGGTCAAAATAAAAACTATAAAAATATTTATTTTTCTTTAATCAAGTACAGTTTACATTTTATGAATTTGTGCCATCTCATCTGCTGTCAATTCAAAGTCAAATATTTCGAAGTCCTCTTTTATGTACGCCTTGTGTGTGCTCTTCGGGATGACTATCAGCCCCCTCTGTATCTGCCATCTGAGGGCTACCTGTGCGCCACTCTTATTGTGCTTTTTGCCAATATCCACAAGAACTGGGTTCTTGGTTAGACTACCCGTTCCTAATGGTGAATACCCGGTGATTGCGATATTCAATTGTTTGCAATGATCAACTGTCTCATCCTGGTGATTTTTCGGGTTCAAATTAATTTGATTGACTGCCGGCTTGACCTTGGCAGTTTCCAAAAGATGATCAACCTCCTTTTTATTGAAGTTGGAAATACCAATTGATCTAGACAACTTTTGTTCGTAGGCAGTTTCCAAGCCTTTGTAAATGTCAGCATAATTGCCCCAGGGGAAATGGACAAGAACCAAGTCAACATAAGTCAAGTTCATCTTTTTGAGCGAGTTCTTAACAGAGGTGAGTGCGGTGTCATGGTTCTCTTTATCCCCAGCCCACACCTTGGTTGTGATGAAGAGGTCTTCCCGTTTGACAATACCGGCGTTGATCTGTGCGTGAATGGCTTCGCCCACCTCTTTCTCGTTGTTATAGTCGGATGCGGTGTCGATATGTCTGTACCCGATCTCTATGGCGTCCTTAACTGCCTGGAGCACTGCTGGGCCATTTGCTTGCCATGTGCCTAGTCCAATTTGAGGCATATTGAAGCCTGTCCTCAGCTTAATATTAGGCACACCTTTTAAATTAAATCAATATAAGTTATAGAAAATTTTAAAATGTTCAAGCTAATCAACAGTACCTGCAGCACTTATGCTGTAAATGAGTGATACCAGGGTAATAAATGAGAAGACTTTCATTGTTATAAAATTATGTTTAATCTTATTTTTTAACAAAAGCCTATTTCAAGTGTTTAAACATTTTAGTTTAATTGTATATATATACTAGAAAAGGACCTTGGAATTTCATCGATTCTTACACCTGTAGACTTTAGGCTATAGTTATAGATCAAGGACAATAAAAAACAATAATAACTTAATCTCTGCTGATACATTATCTATGTTCCTAACCATTGATACTGGTCCACTTCAAATAATTCGTACATTTTGCCTAACCATTGAACTTACGAACTTGCACAGTCAACTAGTTTTTCTGTTTTAAATGTTAATAATAGTATTCTTTATCTAACTCAATTTGTCATATCTACGATGTGACAATTAGATAAACATTATAGAGATAAGTTAAAATTTTTATCAATATCCGTGTATTAGAAAGAATAAAAAAATAAAATTTTATATTTCAAAATTAATAGATCTTTTAAAAATGAGGCGGTAAATTTTTATTGCCTAGATCCCCCAGTTGATTGCATTGCAATTTTCGTGATGAATCAAGAAAATAATTTTACTTCACTTAACTTTAGATTTGTGCCCCCTTATGATCGAGTATCTTCTGCCCTTTCCATATTCAGGGGGGCCAAGGTCGACAGCTCATAAAAAATCTAGGGGTAATTTTTTGAATTTGCCGCTATACAAATTGAAAATACTGTAGACTGGAGATTTAGAAATATAATATTTATTAATTAAATGTGACCAGGATTACATTTAGAGACACCATGTACACATCACAAGAGTTAGAGACAGACTCCTGAGCTTAGCATTCAATACAGTTATTGTTTATACAAACATTAAAAGGAAGTTTTCAAGATTGAAATATTTTATTTTACCAAGCGGATGTCTACAATACAATCCGCTTCCCTTCACATGGTAAAAAATTCAAAGGGGATACTTATTTAAAAAAAATTGTCAAAATGCAAGCCTTCTTGCTTCACTCGAGTGCGAGGGAGTGTACCTGTAATGCTAAACTTTTCAAAAATTCTAGGGAGGATAATCAGTCTATCCTTCCCTTGGTTAACCCTGTATATTTTATTGATTATGTTCTTTTTCGAAAATGTCTGTGTTATGAAGTCTACATGCAATATATAAATCAGATAGTTTATACATTTTATTAAATGTGCTCAGGTCCTGATTATAGTAACTCAGCTCTAAGTTCCAGGTAAAAAAACTTCAAGAATACCTCACCAACAATCGACTTGATGAGCAGTTCAATTTCAGAAAATGCATTGTATAAACCAAGTTTAAATGTAAAAACGGTGTGAAAAATTTCGGCTGTCAACCATCACGGGAAAGATGTTGTTTTAAAAGTTTATAAATTAAAATATATACGACCTTGCTTAAAATAGAGAATCTTAATAAAAAAAATTATATTTTACATAGAGAATATTTTTGAACATTGTGTAACGGACAAGGTGTTATAAATAAATATAAATTTCTGAACATATATTTTACACAATACTATTAAATAAATAATTTCCAATAATTAAAATTTTTTTCTATTTTGTTTGTTTCTTATTATAAAATTCAAATGAACAATTATAATGTTTATTAAAGTGCCAATATGCATTTATTTTTTGCAATATATATTTATTGAACACAATGACAAATTAAATATTAATCATATATGTGCATTCAATTTTTCAACAACAACAAAGATAATTGCAAAAGAATTTCCTAAAAGATAAATTGATAATGAATTAGCAAATAATTCTTCAAAATTTATAGACTCTGGCAATTTTTCTAAATCTGAAATGTTTAATTTGTCAAGTCTCGTACGTTCACCTGATGTTTCAATCTCCGATAGTTTGGCCTGGTGTATATATAGACCATTCTCATAAACTTGTTTATATCTGAAAAAATTGAAATAAGTAAAAAATAATTTTCAAGTTCTTTTACAAAATCTTACACAAAATTCATATCCTTAGCGAGAAAGTGGTTCTTGTGAATTGAAAAACTTGTAAATTCCTTTGAGTATTTTTCATCTAGAACATATAATCTATTATTCCATTTTTTGGTCATTTGCATGAATACATTTTTATAATTACTATTACACATTAAAATAATTTTTCCCATGATTATTGATTTGATGTTTTCCATATTATAGAATGGCCTAGCAAAGTTATCAGTTAATTTATTTGATAACTTATTAGCCTCTAATATTTTACACAAGGTAGCATTTAATTTTTCAGTATTTGAGAAACGTCCATTTTTTACAGCTTGCATGTGCTTAAAATCCGCAATCAACTTAACATGCTTGCTTTCAACAATTTCATCCAGTTCGTTTATTACAGGTGTAAACCTCTTATTCGTATATGATGATAACATTACACCATTATATGCCTTGGTCAAAATTGATGAAATTTGCAACCAAATAATAGCAATAACCATAATAAATAGTTTGAATTTAGCTTGTAGATTCTCCATATTTCCGAATAAATGTATTATTGTAAAATTACTAGGTTGAGCTGTCAATAATCTTGTTAATTCAAATAAACATTTCTTGAATCCAAAATAATCTTTAGTTATAATTTTCATCGAAATGCTTGTTATAAGCATTGCAAAGAATAAATTCACCCATATCTTTTGAAATAAAAAAAATTATCAAAACTAAGTTAAGTTAAATTGAAATTAAATTTAATTTAAAAATCAATTAAGATAATTAATGATTACCTTAAAAACCTAGACAATTTTTGAAAAACTACCTTTAACACTAATTAACTATTAATAATGATTTAAAATCTGGGATTAACTGCTTAAAAAACACATAATAGCCTTATAAACTTTATATCAAATCACTCCCTCTAGCACTTTTAAAAGCTTAACATAACAGGTTCCTCCTGCCTTTTGTCCTTTTTTCTATTGATATTTTTGAATAACCCAATCTTACCTAACTTAATCTAACCCAACATAACCCTAACCTACCCTAGCTTAACGTAACCTAATCTATAGATAGCGGGAATTATAAATCTATATACTACATTTTATACTATTAATGTCGTGAAAAACAACCTACTAGACCTCTTGCTCTTGAAATGTCAAGCTTGGCCATCCGTGAATAAAAAATATAACATAATAATTATATGAGAATTTCGACTCACATATTGGCCAAAAAGTTTCAGAACAGAAAATATGCTCGTGTCCACAAATGGAATTTGCCCAGTTATAATTTCAAAGAAGTAAAGTTCATCTATGAATGTAATTAATCTATTTGTATAATCATAATTCAATGTTTGTCCTATATCCAAAATCTGTGTATAAAGTTTATAAACAAATAATTTTTTGTGTCAAGAGCCATTTAAAACTTACATTATTGTCAAAATAATTAACAAATTGAATATTAAAATTTTTCTTACAGAGCAAATATTCAATTATAGATAGGTCATATCCAAATAATCTTATCTAGTTGCAATAAATTAAATTAATTTTATTTTAAAGTTCTCCATGATATACATACGTATGGCATAGACATTTGCAATCGAGTTGTATTTTCTTTGATTTTATTCTCATTGCAAAAATATACATTAGATATATTTAAGTTAGTTATGTATGGTATAACATCATACAGGTCAGTTGGCATTTTGAAAACTTCGAAAGATGACATTTTTTACCGTTTTCAATTAAATTCCAAATCTGAACAAAGTTGAAGTAATACAACTGTTCTTATTATTTATTAGTTGAGTAGGGTAATAAAAAAAATTAATCTTACAATTTTCATAGCATTTAGTTTTTGTTCTTACGGCCACTACTCCCGTGATCATGGCAATTCGCTTCTAAAACATACCTCACTTAATAGCTATTGATGTGCAGAATCTCATCATATGACACAGGTGTTATTTGGTTTCTAACATCAAAAGATCATTTGAGTAATATTTTTTTTATCTCGACCAATCACCGGTCATTGATTTTAAATAATAAATATTTAATAATTACTTAATTATTAAAATGTTGCTTCAATATAATTACTTATCCAGCATGTGCCTATCGATTTATTGAACGAACTGAATCCAAAGCAATTAGTTGACTATTATTTATATTGATAAGAATTTGACAAACTGTTTTCACCTCGTTCATTGTTGTCTATTAGGCTAAATATTATTGTAGATATAATATAACGATGAAGGTTTGGAAATAGTTCCTAGAAATCTACTTATTTATAAAACCTTATAACTTATTAAATATCAACATACGAATGATTGGGGACTTTAAGGCCTTCGTAAACAATCTATGAAAATTCAATTTAAATCAAAGACAATGTATTCTATTTTTATTTCATTTTATTTAATTTAACTCTCGTTTTATTTTTATACACTTTTAATAAAAACATATTTGAATTAATTTAATGTTTAAAACTCTAATGTATTAAAAAATTACCTTTTGTTGAATAAATTGAGTAAAATACAATAAATTCAATTTAATTCAATCCAGGAATAAATTAAGTGCTTATATAATTGTAATTGTATTTTGAATTTAGCATTCTGTTATTTTTTACAGCTGATATCATAATTGTGATATAATATGAAATTTATTCTTGTAGGAATGCTTAAAGAATAAAAAATTCAATTATCTTTGTTTTCTAAACTTTATTGACCGAAATTCACGAATAAAAAGCAATTAAGTGTAGACTCTTTACAAATGAAAGAATACCTAAAACCAGGGATGGGGATAATGGTAAAACACTTATATTTAGGTCACGAGGGGACTCCCTTAAATTTAAACCACTACTTATGCAAATATAAAATTTAACGGTTTTTATATTCATAGTTATTTTCTCTAGTTAATAAATATGCGGTTACTTATTCCAAAATTAAATTTCCATGACTAAAATATATCCGTTTTTTAAATAATCTAAACATTTGGATGAATAAGTTATATTATTTAAATACATTTTCAGATAAAAGTGCGAATAGAATTCTCCTTGTCAAAAGTTCTATTATCAATTTTAATTAAACTCATCTACATCTACAAAATACATCAGTAAATATAATTGAATTATAATTTTATTAGAATCTTGGTAGTTGTGTGATGATTATAATCGCAATTTAATAAGACTTACTTATTATTATCACAACTTTCATAACTTTTGCTGAAAGTTTCAAATATTTCGGGGGTACTGTCCCTCCCTTTCTCAATGAATGACGGTTTTAAACTGAGGCTCTTCTGTATGGCCAGTGCGGCCACCAGTGGTGAGAAGGCATGAAATGTGATTCTTAGCAGTAAATTAAAAAGAATTTGGCGAACAGACCGAAGCTTCGATTGAAACTCATAATTCATTGGGAAAGGGAGGGACAGTACCCCCGAAATATCAACAAAAGTTATCAAATGTGTGATTATTATAAGTAATTCTTATTAAATTGCGAAATATAATTGTAACTGACGCATAATTTGGGTATCTTTACTAGTTAGTAGCAATATATTTATTAGAATTCAACTAGTTTATTATTATACAAAGATCTTACTATTTTTTAAATTTAGTCAAATATGAGTCACAAAAGTCAATAGAAGTTTTTGTATCAAATATCAAATTAATAATTTTTGTATATTTAGAGGTTTGGTAATTTAAACTTTAGTGATCAAGGCTATATTTTATCTCGTTGTAAATCTTATCTAATAAAATGGAAGTAGACGTTATCAAGTTTTGGGATATATTTGGTTATATAAGTAAATATTATGAAGTTATGGAAGGAAAATATAATTGTCTTCAGAATCATTCTTATTATACTGGCGAAATATCTATCCCAATATATCAAGCAAGTATTTCAATTGATTTATAGTAAATATTTATATAGTTTTAAATTCAGCCTTTCCTTTTTGGATACACATATTATACAATGGAATATTTGGTTTGTAAACTTCAACTTAAAATAAATTATTTGAATGTAGATTGTAATGATAATGGCAAAAGAAATGTAAGATTTATCAAAATCATATTAAATTATAATTATATAAAATTTAAATTAGATCTCATCTATGTT
>JAQGCS010000356.1:0-24790 GCA_034702105.1 Fuscozetes fuscipes
TTCCAATTAAACAAAATATTTAATATTTATTCAAAAATATAAGTATTTTCTTTTAATTTACCAAAAATATCTTATATCTTATATAAGATATTTTTGGCTTTTGAGATTTTTTATTTTATAAAAATTGGTATTTTTTGCATTTATATATAATTTATTTTTGGTATTTGGGATTATCAAAATTAGGGCTTGAAATTATTTGTTAATTCAAAATTAGGCATTCAGGGTGCAACTTTTTTACTCCAAAGTCCCCTCTCTACTAATGTATCAAATGTCGAATCTTAAAATATAAATTATTCGGTTCACTCTCTAATCGCCGAATCCCACCTTGCCGAATCCAAATTCGCCGAAAAAATAATAAATCTGATTATATGAGGGATATTATACCTTAGAAAGGGTCAGTTTAGGGACAAAAATTAACTTTTCTAATGTTTGTTAATTAGTTTCAATGCATTTCAGCTTGAAAATTATATCTACTATTTTACATTTTATTCAATATATAATTTTTTAGAAGTTGATCCTTGATCTATTGATGTTTTTGTTTTCGTTTTTGGGTGAAGTGATACTTGTAGTATTCCATTCGACGAATAGAGACTAATTTGTTCGGCGAATTGGGATATCAAATTTTTTCGGCCAATCCGTACATTAATTTTCGGAGAATTGAGAGGATACCAATTATTCATGGTTGTTGAAAAGCTTGCAATCTGAGTACAATTATCGGAAGATCTTCGATTAAGGAAAATGAAGAATTTTTTACCAAGCCCTAATGAGGTAGTCATTTTCCATTTGGCCTAATTAATGGTAAGATCATTCAATGATTAATAAAATGATTCGTAAAAACTGAGTAATTAAACTAGAGTAAATTAAAAAGCCAAGACTAAGTAAGAGGATTATACCTTTCCTTGTTTTCAAATCTGTGTGTCTCTCTCTCTCTCTCTCTCTCTCTCTCTCTCTCTCTCTCTCTCTCTCTGTTTGACCCCTTCCTCACTAGTTTTATTAGATAAACAGAAGAATCCATTCAACCAACAAATTCGCTGAATAAGTATTTCCAAGAAATCTAATAATAATAATAATATGTGATATCATATGATATGTCAATAGAATTGCCTCTATTTGTAATCAAAAGTGAAATATAGATAAAGATATTCATAAATATTTTATTTCGAACTGTCTTCAGGTTATTATGAATAAAAGGACTCCATATGACTCCCAACGGAAGGCCTATTATTCCATTCTTGTTATTGAATTTCAATAGAACTCCGAAATAGATTGCAGAGAGAGCTCAGTTCAATCTCCACATATTCCAAATTGGTTTAATAAAAGATGCCAAGATCAATATCTTTTTGTTTTTGCCCACTTCTAACCAAGGAAATGGCCCATGCTCTAATTATGTTTAATATTAATACAAGCATTATCAAGGCTTGCAAACTGACCAACTCAATTGCTCTAGAGTAAATATGGAATGTAATGAATGCGATCTCTCAACATGACAGTTTAAACCAGAGATGGACAGGTGGATCAGGGGTAGGATAAAATGGAGGCGTGTAGTACCTGATGCGCAAAAATCTTGTCCTAAAATGACCGTTTCCGCCTTTTCCGCCTTTTGGTCCTATTTTTCGAAGTCCAAGTCACTGATTTGGCTCAGAGAGGAATTTTCCCAACATTTTCAAATTTAGGAAGATTTCTAAAAATCCCCTTGATCAAGCCTGTTTCAAACTAGATGTCATTGTTTTGATAATTTAAAAAATAATGTTTACATTACTTTATATTTGTTTTAAAACAATTTGTTATACACTTCAAACTCAAAATGAGTTTTAGTCTTTGACTTCGATCCTAGTCTTACAATCTGTCAAACCG
Source organism: Fuscozetes fuscipes (assembly GCA_034702105.1). Taxonomy (NCBI): domain Eukaryota; kingdom Metazoa; phylum Arthropoda; class Arachnida; order Sarcoptiformes; family Ceratozetidae; genus Fuscozetes; species Fuscozetes fuscipes. Next base: position 1,855 of record JAQGCS010000356.1, read on the forward strand.
TATGGCGATTAATGAGTGGGTGCTTTCCACGACACCCACCTCGCTAACCCTATTATTATGAACGCATAGCCAGTGAAATGAGTTGTTCCTATTCTCCAACAATCTGTTTCTGCGGCAATAAATTGGTTAGAATATTTTTCTTCTTGAAATCAAACGTCTTTTGCAAACATATTTCAGAAATCAATTTAATGAAACGTCAGTCAAACGAATTTCTCGAATCTTTTTTTTTTTGATTGTTTAGTGATTTAAATTCAAATCTTATGTATGTATCGAATCATTAATCAGAGAAATTGATTACAAATATTTAGGTTTCGATTTTGGGTTCAGTTTTCAAATTAATTTTTTATTGTTTTTAAAGTGAAAATAGTTTTTAGCATTTTATGCGCTCCGAATAGAATTTGAAAAAAGGTTGGCCCAAATTTGATTAGAGATAAGGTGAATTTGAGATCAAATTAGATAAGATGTCACTCACACTAAAGGATATGTCATTTTGTTTATCTCTTTGAGAATTTCTAATGGATTTTGGATTAAATTTTATGGATTTGATCAAGATAACATTATTTATACCTTACTTTCTCAGTTTAAAATTTTAACGAATTGGAACATCTTAATAATGCTTCGATTAAGATAGCACTAGCTTCATTTTTGTACACCAAATATTATTGGAGCAATTAAAATGATCAAAGCTCACCAATTAAATTAAAAGTAGAACAAACGAACAGCATCATTTTAAATTTAATGGTCACTGATTAATGTCACTATAAATTCGACTTAAAGCTATGGAAAGTTGATTTCTTTAAAAAGGATTGTTTATTAATTGAGATGAACCGTTTATGCCCCCGGTATAATTTAGATGAGAAGCGGAAAATTCTCATCCAGTCCTCTGTTTGGAAGTTAATACATATCTAATAATATCTACGCTTTGATTGAAAGGGAGTTAAAACTCGAAATAATTTTCGTCTAACATTTAATTACGTTATAATAAATCAAAGTATGAATTATTGTTTTGATTGCGCTAGGTTAATTTTTAGACATTGATCGATTAGGTTGAGAAAAATAATCTCTTAGTTGAGTGTTTTTTAGACACTAAACGAATACTTATTTTTATTTCTACTTTTGTTGACTCTTAAGATGAGTTATTCGTTTTTATTAATTATGTTTTATTGCTGTAATAAATAATCATTGAATAAATACAAAATTTAAACATGTTCATTTGGAATTTATTTTAGTCTTTGGCTAGCTAAATTGAATGTAGAATTTTAGTGAACTCAATACAGATTTTGGAAATATTTAACAAAATTGTGAAACAATTTAAAAAAAATAGTGGAATATTTGTGAATATGATGTGCCTTACATTCTAAACTTTTGAATGTCTTCTTTGGTGAGATAAGATAGCGCTACTTTAGATGGACTTAACCTAAAACACCTTCGGCTTAGATGCGGGTCAGGTCATCGAAACCATTAAACAAATACAAAGCAAAACTTCGACTATTTTAAAGTGAGTTTTAGTGGAGAAAATTGCACTCAATTTTGACTCCATTTGAATGTTTTTCCATTCAAATACTCTTTGAATTCTTTGGATAAGGAATGGCATAAAAGGCCAAAATCAGTGTATGAAAGCAAGTGGTTTATATATCAGACTTATTCTTATGCTCTACTGAACAGTCATTTCAAATACAAGTCGTCAACAGAAAAAGGAAAACAAAAAAAATTACTTTATTTTTCTCCGACACTATTCAGACGATTGATTCGGTATTCTGCCATACATTTACACATTTATCTCGTTTCTGGCCATAAGATAAATGGGTATAAAATAAAGAGCAAAATGACGTCAAAACTAAAAATCATTTCTATATTGAATAACATTTTAGGCAAAGATCACAAATTTTCTTATAATATTTTGCGCTAATGTTTTCATCAATCATTTGGCTATCGATCAGTGATTTTTTTTATTTTTGTTTTATTCTTTTGTTTTCACTCTCACGAAGCTCTCAATGATTAACAGGGATGGTTATAGAGAAGGTGGCGCACACAAACTGGTTCAATAACCATTATGACCATAATTTTGGTATTTGACGAAAGAAAAATAGACCAGAAACCATTAAGGCATATTTTACCACGTTCTAGTTTACTCTTAGGAACAATTATTTATAACTTTCTTCGCTTTTATGCAAATGAAGTGTCGAAATCCATTTACTTTCACTCCACACTTTTGAGCAAACTTTAATAGATCTAAACTTTGATAAACTCATTGATTTTGAATACTCTTTGATATTTTGCTCATATTTTCCTTGAATAAGAAAATTTGAGTCCTTTTATGTTTTAAACAATTGCTGGTATTTCACATGATTTGCAATCTATTCTTCAGTGTTCGCAGATTCAAGATATACATTGTTTTTGGGCCTTTTGTTTGATTATGTGCTTAATCTCTGTTTTGAATCCAAAAAATTCTTTCAATTCATAAGATCTGATTTCTCTGCAAACAAATGATTTATTAGTCCAACAATTTTGTTGTATAATAGTATAATACAAACGTAGAATAAATATAATTATAATTAAATTAATTATTCGACTCAATGCATACAAATGTTTATTTTGCTCGATTACATTTTTAATTGAAGTCATTCAATTATAATTGAGCATGCTTACATTTTTAGGCAAAAAAAATCAAAATTTCTGCTGAAACATATTCATGCTATGCTGTTTACGTAGGATTTGATAACTGTCCGATCGAACTCAATCAACCTGTGCAAACATTATATAATACTCAGGATGATATTCTGGCAGACGAATCAATGCAATCACTTCATTCAGATTCTAGTTTACTTTAATTTGATTTTATATAAATCAGTTACCTTGGCGTAAGTGGTATGTCTCTTAGCTCTGGTTAATATTGATTTCTTGTAAGTCAAACAGACTCACAGACTAATAGTATTTTATCATTTGAGTGAACATTTGTCTCATTTTAGTCATTTGATACAAGGTTTTTTAAGTTGTAAGAAAAGAATAAACCTAGATGGCTTTTCAAAAAAGTCACTAAAATGCAATAAAAGTAAATAACAAACATTTTTAAGTTAAAATTAGTGTAAAAAATAATTCATTTGACTTAAATGTCTTCGGATTGCATTTCAATCGAACGGAAATTTGACTCCGAATAGAAGTGAAGTCAATTAGAAATTCAATCCATTGCCAACACTTTTTGCTGTGAATAACGAACTCTTATTGAAGTTTTCCTTCAATTACTTAACCAAACATTTGAAGACTAAGAATCGATATTAATCTAATAAATGGCACTTAAACCAAATTTTACGGCTGTATTGAGGAAAGCCTTGAATTCTGAGTTGAATTCTGTTAAACAATAAGAAGAAATTCAATTAAAAAACGACAAAATCTTATTTTTCTTACTTCTGATTCAGAGATGTGAAGCATTTATAGCAATCAAATTCATGGCATATAAGAGCTCTGAACACAATCTCTATCATCAGTTATTGTGGACTTGAACTTTGATAATTAGCTTGATAAAATTCATCATATGTCTGGATGTCTTTGACCTCAGCCATTACAAGAGAATTGACCATTTGTTGATTGATGATTAGGTCGGCTCATAAAATAATCTTTCCTTTGCTCATCTCTGTAAAACAATTAATGTTAATTGAGCTGAGAAAGCAAAGTAAAGAACTAGTATTAACAAGTTTATATATATTTTTAAAGGAAACAAAAAAAATGTAAGTACAGGACAGACCTAATCACGAATTTTGCGGAAAAAGATATTTCTGGAAAAGGTTTTTATAAATTTTGTAAAGAAACGGAAGGTTTTATCAAAGTTTTGAGAAAATTACTGTTCGTTAAATACATATACTTTGCTATCAACTGAATTAATTCGCGATTAAATTAATCGAAACAAAAACAGCCGAAAATTAAACTAAATTTGATTCAAACCGATTGCATTGAAATCTCGAATTTTGTAATTCATTTTGAGATACATTTTAATTAACTCTCAGTAAAAAACTTTGTTTTTAAACAAAAGTGAATTTAAAAGAATAATAAAAGAAATCGATTAACAATTTTATGTTTAAATCGTATAAAAACTTAATGTTTGAATCTTTGAATCTTTATATTTGACAATCCATTAGAATAGCACATCATAGAAGTCAACTAACTCTTACTCAACCCCTTCCATACATTTCATTTAATTCGAATTTTATTATAATTTATTTACTCGAGTCAATGACACCCACAGAAGAGAGAGAGAGAGAGAGAGAGAGAGAGAGAGAGAGAGAGAGAATGTTTTCAAATAGTAATTTACATGATATTAAAAGAATATTATTCAGAAAAGATTCCATTAAAAGCATTATCTGATATCAAATCAGATAAGTATTTCATTTTCTTTGCAAGAATAAAATCGAAACGATTCCATCATTTATTTTGCACAGAATTTTGAGTTTCTTTGAATTCAATGCAAACCATAAATTATTCAAATATAACCTATCAAAAAAAAGTAAATGTATTTTTAATGAACGGAATTACTAAAGTTTTTTTCAATTTAATTATAAATTGAATGAAATATTGTTATAAAAAAAATAATACAATAGATTGTGATTCGGCTAAAGATATAAAATATCATTAAACTTGACCACAAAGCAATAACCTAACAAGATAATAACAAACTCCACAGTTTTTTAGGTTATCATCACTTTTACGAAAAATTTTTCTTAACTCGACTTCAGATTTGAATTAATTTGCGAAATGAGTTCAAAAATGAGATCAAATTCAATGTTTATGTGACCGTCAAATCTGTTTTAATGGAAATAAACTTTTCTTTCAATAGTTTTAGTTTATCTAATATTAAGAGTAGCGGTGGTGTAGACCTGTAGTGGAGTGTCGGCCCCGAAAACAGGTCAAACAAATAATATAATTTTAGATTTTATTTATTTATGTATTAATTTCGTAAAAATGTTGTTCATAAACAGGCGAAAAATCTCGTCTCAAAGCGGAATTCACCAGGGAAGCGCAAAAAAACTTGAACTTGTATTCAAACAGTATCCCCGGGTCATTAGCAAAAGAAGAAATCCCAGTTTCGTTGTTAATTTTTAACACGTTTCCCTAAATTTTGAGTTTAAATTAATTTAATGTATTTTGATTTGGAATATGTGATGGTTCCTTTAATGCATTTCACTAAATATGTTCATTAAGTACTATTCTTCCCTCATCTCTGAGATTATATTTTGTAATTTAAATTATGATTTGTGTAAAAAAAATCATTTGAACTAAATTTTATAATTACCAGTGTTTATGAGTGTTTCTGTTCCCATAACTTGGAATTATAATCTGACACAATTCAATGAATTAAACGAACAAATTAATTATTTGATGTTTTGTGAAAATCAGAGTCCAAACTAGTGATGCATTCATTTCTTTGAATATTCAAAAATGTGTCAAATATTCTGATAATTCAATTCTGTTTTAGTATTTATTTCATAGAATTATAACTCAATTATTCACTTGAAGTCAGAAATTTCATAATTTATTCGTCATTTTGTTTTGAATCAAAATTTCCATTGAATTTAATCGCAATTTTAGTATTCATTTTGGAGGAAAACGCAGTTTGAAATGGATTTCGTTTATATTCAATTATTTTATTATATAATTTGTCAAGATCACTGATATGGTCCTTATTTTTTACCAGATATAAAAGAGTTCAATCAAAGAGTTTGCGATGAATTCAAATGTAAATCACATGAAAATTCAATTTGATATCAAAACACGAGAGCCTCAGGTAATGAAGACCTCGCAAAACACAAATCTGATAATAAAGTAAATTATATAGGTGCAATATTATAATATTTATTCCTTGTAACTATTGTTTAAACTGATGGAAAAATAATTCAGTTTTTGTTTCAATAGAATTGATTTAAACGTTAGAATTATATCTAAAACACAATCGAAAAAAGGGTTATCTAAACACCAATTGTTTTAATCCGGAAATAAATTATTAAAATATAATGAATTTATTATTAAAGAAAGTCATAAAATCGAAAGAATATTCAAACAAATACAGTCGAACCTGGATATAATCCTCGGTTCAGAGATTATAAAGTAGAATTATATTATAATTAGGTTTGACTGTATATTATTTGTTTTTCATCTAAACTGAAACAATCAATTGATATAAAAAAGAGATAAAATTTAATGATCCGTATTATAGGGGTTTCATCTTTGAGGGAATAAAAATACATATTATGATTCTGTTCTCCGATAAAATGGACATTTAATTTATTATCTACTAGTACATGTACTCTAACATTTAAAGTTTGACCGTGGCAATAATAATGATTATTATGAACTTTTGTCGGTCAAAGGAAGATCGCATTCATTTGGAAAAATGCATTTCTTATTAAATTCATTAAAAATTTTAGTAATTTTAATGAAAGAGTAAAATATTTCTCTTATTTATATGAATGAGTTTATAATTTCTTTTTATTAACCTTTAATTAATTTATAAACAATAACATTCAATATAAAAGTTAACTTAATTCTACAAATTATGAGTAAAGTTAATAATTTTAGTTAATATAAAAGTGTCGGTCAAATGAATGTATCAAAGAAAATAACAGAGTAAACAAAAACAAAAAACTTGAATTTAAATATCAATTATAGGTCATCAATAAGATGTGCCAAATCATTGATCTTTCTATACGACTGTAAACTCTGGCTCTCTCTCTCTCTCTCTCTCTCTCTCTCTCTCTCTCTCTCTCTCGCGGATTAAATAAAGAAAACTTTTTTAGAATACTATTTATATAACATATTTAAAGCTCTCCTTACATAATAATGTCATAGAGTTAAGAACCAGAAGAATATTTGAAAACAATATCCCATTATTTTGAGTAAAGAGTCATTCGTCATATGAAATGATTGGCTGTTTAACAGTTTTATGTTATACTTTTCGGAGCCTTTATTTTAGTCAAGAATTAATTGTCATTATTTGCTAACATTCTGTTTGTTGTTTATTCTTAGCATTTGGCAGAAGTAATAAATCATTTTTCTAACGTTTAGATGTTGTCATTGAATGCATCGAATGCCAAACCAATGATGAGTGACTTATTGTCAAAGTATTATTGATAGCAATGATGAGACCAAAGCATGAGATCATACCATTCAATGATAATTCACTTCAAAATTACTGTTATTTCACTACAACTTTATTAATAATAATTTGAGTTTTTTTAAATAGGCGTTCAATTCGCTCTTCCATTCAAATAATTTCATGATTTTCCCCGTTTATATTATATGATTTTTTTTATTAAAAATAAAATAAAATTGAATTCAAAATGAGTTAAACACAATTTCTTGTAAATAAGTTTTTAATAGAAGTGTTGATGTTTTGACCCAAATATTTATCCATTAAATTATTTGAGAAATAATCTCAAAAAAAGGAATTCTTTAATAATTTGGTCCAAACCTGAAAAACGTTTTTTAAATTGAGAATAAATTGTTCACTGATTATAAATAATACGTCAAATGAATAAATAAAAGAGATTTACTGAATATTAATCGTAAATATAATAGAAAATCATTCAACAGATATACAGAATTTGATTCAAAACCCAATTATTTTCTTTAATAACTTTGATATTCTCTTTAAATATAATTATCCATTAATATGAGAGGAATTCCATTAATGTCTTTATGTCTTAATTTAAAATCTCTTTATGAATGTATAGAATATTATTTTTGAAATCACTTTAAACTTCTTTTCGTTTCATAGATTAGTTTAATAGATATGAAAGAAAACAATTTAAGTTTAGATTGATTTGAGCCGGCATTTCGTTCAACTTCAACACCCGGTGCCAAACGGTGTGTGTCGTGATTAGTGCTTGAATTTAATTTTGATACTATTTAATAATAATAATAATCTTTAATTACTTTGAAGTTTAAGTTCACAATAAATCTGATTTCAAATAATAATTATCTGAAAGAATGGTTTCGAACCTAAACCGAGGTATAAGTTGTGTCTGATATCACTCTTATGACTGTTATCGGTCTTTCAATTATTTCCATTTCTTTGTCGAAAAACAGAATAAATATAAACATTAAATACCATTAAAAATGGATATGAAATATGAAATTCAAATTCTACTCAATTGTTGTGAAATCGAATAATATTTCACAACATTTTCAATAAAATGGATTTAAAATTGAATTGAAATTTCAATTTTATTCAAAACATTTCTTGTAAATCGATTTTGTAAGAAATGATATGACCTTTTCATAACAGATTTGCTATTTCTTCCTTTAAATAATGTTTTATTCCTACCGATGAGAATTGTTTTGTCACATTGAAAAACGCGTCAATTTCCAAGGATATTAAACATGCAAAATGAAAGTCATTATAAGTGATTATTCAAATTTGTTTTCCACTAATTTATTAAGGGATAGGAAAACACTTTTCATAATTGAATATTACATCAATTAAGGCACTAATGGATAAAAGAGATGCACATATTTACCAATAAAAACAACATATATGACACTTTTCATGACTCAAACAAACAAGAAGAAATTTGTTATGAGAATTAGCTGAGAAAATGGCAAAAATGTTCAAAATCATTGAATAACAGGATTACATGAATTGAAATATTCAACTCAAATAAAAACTCATTTGACCTCAAAGTTTATGCTTCAAAATGAAAATTTTTCTCAAAAAATTAAATTTTAAAAATAATAATTTCTCTAACGATTTGTTAGACACACCGGTTCTCCCTCTCCCTCTCCCTCTCCTCTAATGAATATTGTCGTTGAGAATCAAGTATTTGGAAGAGAAAACAGACATTTATTTTTGATGTTAATTTTTAACCAAAAAATAAAAGCTTATAAAACTTAACCTGAGCTCTGAGGCAATTTCAATACTTAACATTTTTTCCAAATGAGAGTTGGGATGAGTGTTGGCATTGCGTCAGAAGATTCCTAAGACCACATCAAACAGTGATCGGCACACAAAATGTGTGAGAATTACAATCGCTTCAAATTATAATAAAAAACTAATAATTTTTTGCAGGAATAAGACATTCCAATAATTAGTGTTCGACTACTTTTCGGAATGTCCTTAAGACAAGACTTCCCAATATTGGAATATTTAGCTAATGATCGGAATATTATCGTTTCTTTATAATAATTAAAAAATAGTTTTCTGTGAGGTATAGACGAAGAGGAACTCTTCATAAGAGGGTTGGCTTTGAGGTTGATAAACTCTGAATGTAAACCTTTTCCAATACATTAATTGATTGATATGCTCAGGGACACTTATAATAAATCATTGATTTTATTCTATAATCTTTCGATTGATATTTCATTGATAATTTCAGAAAAGCACTTGAAATAAGTGCTTAACATAAATACTCAAATTTTAAGGTTATTTGAAATTTAGCAGGAAGTGCTCTTGATCATATATTTATTGGTAATTCAATTCTGCAAATATATGGGTGTTACTAATTGGTTAGAAAAAGAAAATCAATTTTTCATTTCAATAACTATTATATATATTCTGTATTTGAATTTTATTCTTTGAACTCAAAGTCTTCAAAGGCTTAAACTTTTCTTATTTGTGTGGCTTTCGGCTAATTATGTAAATTTCATTTATATTTTAACGAATAAATATCTTCTCAATCTATCAATAATTGTCTGATTATTTCCATCAATTAATTTGATGATAAATTTTAATTCAATTCCTTTTTGTGAACTCTTGCAGAATCTAAGAAATTACTTTCCGTTTATGAATACACTCAGCCCTTCCTCTTCGATTCAATTATTCAAATTCAAGTTTGGTTTGTTTTTACTTCGCTTCGAATTAGCGCTGGACTAGTGTTTAGGCGCAGAATATGGCACCGAATAAATAAATTCATAAATTATCGCATTATATACTAATGAATGACATTTGACTTTTGCTTATTGATTAGAATCAAAATTGAATTAGAATTCATTAATATAAAAAGCAACCATAAAATCCAAATTCAGTGCCGAAAACATGAGATTGCTTTCAAATTAAACCGAATTTTGATTTCGAAACTCATATTTTAAATCTAGAATTAAAAATAGATATCTATTTATCGAATTCGTTGAGTAATTAATTTTATAAAATGACCCTTAATTTGGAGAAACCGAATGATTTACGTAATCATTTATTTGATTGAATTATTAATTGAATTTTCAAGTTTTGCTCGATTATAGCGTTTATTTGCAAATCTCTGTCCGGATGTTTCCAAATGATTGACATTAAACTCAGTTAACAAAAACAAGAGAAGACTCATCCGATTTCATAATAAAGAAAAATAATAAATGTCTTTCAGTTGAATCCTACAGAAATCAATTTAACCCGGAGTCAAATTTGATTAATTTCTTAATTAAGTTTTAGTTAAAATTTCTTAAATTTATCGAAAACTTTGACTTTTCCTAAGATAAGAAAAATGAGTGTCGAATAAAACTCTATTAAATATGAAACAAAAATATTAAGACCAGGAATAAGTCAATTTGGAGCCGGAATTCCATCTGAAATGAATCGCTCATAAAATGTGAGAATATTTAGTATTCATATAAAAACAAAAGCAAAGATTATTCTAAAAATATAACTCTATTCACATACAGAAGAAATGTAGAAATCATTGGACAATAAAATAATCCATTTATTCATTGATAGCCAGACATCGGATTTCAAAATAAATGGATTTAAAATATAATTCTCTGTAAAATTCAAAATCCAATTCATGGAAAACACAGCTTTCCTTCGATTTAATAAATATTTTATGGTTTTCATCGGAAAATTCCAGAATATTTCATTGTTGAGATCAGTCATGCATTACAACCGCTGGACATTTGTGTATAAATTCCAGTTTTATTATTATAAGGGCTGAGAACCAGAAGAATAATACAGTTTTTAATTGTGTATTATTTATGTATAATAATGGTCATAATAAAAATAATAACTGTTTTCTGTTTTATAGTTATTTTAGTGCTTAGCATACCCTTGAAAATAAATATTTTAGGGCTGGCTCATGGAACATTGCTAATTCATTTATAAATTCTACAAGAGTTGAAAAATTATAACTTTGACTGATATAATAAATTGAATGGTAATAATAATCAGAATAATGTCAAGGATTCTATGCTTTCAGAATATTAGAGAGCATTTGGGAAAAGAATCATTGAGATAACCAAGATAGAACACTCTAATTTAGTCTTTAAGTAGAATCTGTGCTCTTCGGGGACCTCACAGATAAGATATGTTATAATTTCGTAATCGATAGAACTTCTTTCGGCAAACTTTTAAATCTACTGAGTCTTGCACGAAAGGCTGTTGACCTAACTCATTTGGGATACTTTGAGTATCACCTATCAAAGTAAAAGCAAAAAAGTTATTAATATAACAAAGAAATTTTGTTAAAAATATTATTGAACTTAGAATTTAATACAAAGAGTAACCCTGTATTACAAATGGCTATAACGTGATCTATAAACTAATTTATTATCAATTCATTCTTGATAATTACATCTTGTTCGGGGATAAATTTATTTTTTAGCAAACAAAAACAATTAAAAATAATTAATTAATAGAAAAATAAGGGAAACCTCATAAAAAAATTAAAGTAAAAGTATTTAATATTTAAGAAATGATCGATTGATAGCACAGTTAGAGGCAAATGAGAACAATAATGAATTGGCTAGTTGAAATTGTGTGTATTTGCTGGTTAACACAATGAGTATATGTGGCTCAGACCTGTTAATTAAGAACGTGACACTCTTATTAAATCGGAATAACAATAACTATAAGGGAGAGCCATAAAATTCACTGAATAAATAACTGGTTCAGAAAAACTAACAAGCTAACACTTATTTGGAATACTACATATTCCAACAGGTTTCCTATTTGCAATTGAGTCTTAATTGTGACAATCAGTTCGATGGGCGGATTGCGTGAAGACTAACCGAAAGATTTCATTTTGTTTGTAATAAAAATGGATTATTTCTAACAAATTATTTAAATAATAATAAGAATAAAATTCGACACAAATTTCTCTTCGATTTTCATTTTTCTTTTATTTGAAAGTTTTAATAATCTTAGGAATGAAAAGAAAGGTTTTGAATAAATGAATGGTTAATCTGCCTGCTTATTGAGACACAATCAAGCTCATATATTTTGTCATTTACAATGTGTTCCTCACTTATCAGGTATTAAATTTTTGGGAATTCTGAGCTCATATCTGCTATAATCGAATGTCTAACTGATATCATTATTAGACCTCATTAAAAGACCATGATTAATTAGAGAGCCTGAAAGATCTGGCTGAAAACAAACAAGCTATTAATTAAGAGCCAAAGAGTTCTCAAACACAGAATTCTCTCACATTAATTATTACAACCTAGATAAGGATTAAGATTTGGAGATCTTGCACACAACACATGATATAATGACCCAATACTTTCTTTGCATAATATTTATAACAGTTTACTGGAACACCATCTGAATAGAGTTTGCAAACAGTTTTGTTGTTGTTATGAATCAATGAAATTAATGCAAAATTCTAGTCAGAGATAAGTGTTTCCAATTGTGATATATGTTGGGCTACACTTTTGCTATACTTTGATATAAGTCAGGCCTCAAAAGTGAACTCCCCTTGACTTTCATTATTTCGATAATTGTGATTAGATTTCACACTCTATGCAAAAGAATAATCAAAATTATTATAATTACTGTTTTTAATACATATTTCAATAATAAACAAAAATCACTATTCTTTGTGTTAATTGTATTTTCTTAATCTTTTAAGTAAATATTTTTATGTAAATCACCCCTTAATTCAATTTTGTTTTAGTAATTCAATTAATTTTCTAATTCCAATGAATTTCATTGTTTCGAAAACATTTTTAACTCGAAGCAAAATAACTCCATAAATCGATAATTAACTTAGCTTTCAAATTTATTCAAAAAGTTTTCACTGAAAATAATCTCAAGAATGATCTAGAAAAAATTGAATTTAATTTAAATATTACCCAAAATATCGAATTTATTATAAAATACTGAGAATAACAAGACTCTAATGACTAAAATATCTGAAAGAATGAAATTCTAATTTATTGATATTTTTTGCAGTGAATTAACTATTTTTAGTTTAATCAGACATTTGAGTTGCGATTCGATTCAATGAGAAGTCATTTTATTTATGTATAAAAAAAAGTCTGAATAAATATTTGCTGAAAATAGTGTACATTTTGAATGAATGCGATTATTATTATTCATTGATTTCACAAAAGTATCAAAACTTTTCAAAAGGAAAAAAAGTGTTTGAATTTGCGGTCAAATTATTTTGTTCTCAATTCCTCCCATTTCGGGTCAAAACAATAGATATTTGAATGCATTTTCAAAAGTATTGCATTAAAAGTAGAGAAAAGATGACCGAAAAGAGTTCATTCAAATACAGATCTGATTTGAATATTTGATTTGAAATTCAAATTCAAGTTTCTCTTTGAGAATAACTTTTTTCTTCACTGAATCTAAAATTAAAAATGAGAGCCAAAGAACTGAACCAAACAAATACAATGATTGCTATACTGTTCTCAATATTTCTTTTGTGGAAATTTGTTTTTTCGCAATTAATTTGCTGTGAAATTGCAATTTTTCTTCTCCGATAAAGAATTGAATTGAGTTTAATTTTATGGGAAGTTCGGAAAAAATGTCTTTCCGTTCATTAATCAGAACAGAATTGAGTCAAAGAAGAGAACAAAAACAAAGTCAATGAATGAATGAATGGTTTGTTTTTACATAAAAATAATTACTTAAACTCTCTCTCGTAATGAAGTAATTTATGTTTGGGTTTGAAATCTGCGAAAAAAAATAATTTTTATGACATTTTTCACTAAATTTATTACCAGAAATAGAAGTGAGAAAAGTCAGTAAAAAATTTTTGAACAAAAAATATTCAAAACCAATATTTTAATAGACAGTCATAGAAAAGGATGAAATTCTTCCTCAACTCAAGTATTTAAATAAATAAATAAATTTCAAAAAATAAAGTTTTCTTAAAAGAAAAAGTCATTCGTTTGGAGTGTCTATCATTTGAGCCGACACTCAAACATTGATGAATTCAATGGCAATGAATGTGAAAATGTTTTTATAAACTTATAGATAACATTGTATTTATAGAAAGCCATAGATTTGTTCACAAAACTACTATCCATTAAAAGGGATGTAATGTTTTAGGGTTTGGACACAAATCATGAAGAAATGCAAAGCTATGTTTAAATGAATCGTTTACCCTGAGCTCTGCCATTCATTCGGAGACGAGTCAAGTGCTGCTCACCTGTAAGAGGACTTCAATATATCTATGTGGAGCTCATTTACAGGCTAAGGCAAAGGTAGGCATAGGGGCACAGATAGCACTGTCAGTCAATATAAGTTACACACATGTAGTGAGAGCACAGACAACAAGTTATGCCGGAATTTCTTACAAGTTGTTCGGCAGGTTTTCTGGCTTTACCTGTGACGTTCCCCTTTACCTGTAGTCCCCCTGAGCTATCTCTCCTCTCTTTTAGCTGTCAAAGAACTCGGTCTCTGACGGCACTGACGGCACTCCAGTGCAGTTTTCAGGCAATTGTAAAATAGCTTTACTCAAGGGATAGGGAGAGTACCTGCAAAAACCTACAGTACCTGAACTGCAACAGACAGTCTTTGAGACTGAAATTTTTATGGCCGAACACCACTTTGTAATGGCATCTAATGTGTTGTGCTGTGCTATTGGGATGTGATCGGTCTATGAGTGTCGCTCTACTCTATTATCGCCTAATTTGTTAATAATATTTGTATTAACATTAAGTCTCATAACATGTGAATTGTTTTCATTTGACTATTGAATAACTATTGAAAACATTTGTTTCATTCGGATATACGATTACAACGATTACGACCACAACAACAGTACAACCATTGGCTTAATATAAAGGATTACTTCGCGTCTATTACTGTATATTTTGCAGTGAAATGTGTTTTTTCTGAATATAATACACATCTGTCTGAGGAATCACTGGTCGATAGTGTTAACGATGTATTGGTTGGCATTTTTCACACAAACATTATTTTTATTAACTTTTCATATTTCAAATGTATGTTTGGTTTTCATGAAATTCTTTACCAAAAATGAACCAAAAGTTTCTTTGTGTGAATTAATTTTGTTTTCAATTGTGTTTTCTATTGTTTTTAGTCCCAATCATCGGATAATTTACTCAATTGTCCCGAAGGTAAGTGTCGTTTAACTCGTAGTACTGTCCGACCCCTGTTTAGCCTATTATTAATGAAAATAACTTTTTTACAATTGCTTTATTCGAATCGTTTCTCTATTCTCTACTGAAAACCGCTCAACAAAAACATAACTTTTGTTTTTTAGTTGAATTGTGTGTTGACTTGACTTACGATACATTTGATATTCAACTAAACCTAAAGTTATTGACTTTTTTTCTTCCTTTGACTCTTATATAACATCACAAGACGTGACTCTTCTTCTAATCGATTAATGCATAGTATAATTGGAGGCCATTCCTTAAAACAATGCCATTCAATACATATAATAACAATGTATTTCAAATTGTATTTCTCTTCGAACCAAATCCTTTATATCAGATTAATAGCAATTCTATACTATTGTTAGCCAACATATTTAAAACAAATTCATAGTTTGCATGCATTTAAATGAGACATAAATTTTTAATGTTATTAAATTTTCGGGGATATTATATTGGGTTCAAATACGCTGCAAATTAAAGTTTTACAGTTAAATCTCTCTCTCTCTCTCTCTCTCTCTCTCTCTCTCTTTCTTTCAAATTACTACCGGTGCTTATTATAAAAAATAGTGAATTGTTCACAAGTGAACCTGTATATTACATGGAACCGATAGAAATTGAAGTTTTTTCCCTGATGTCATAACAAAATAACAGAAAAAGTTTCACATTTCCCACAAAATGGAAAAATTATTTAAATTCTGTTTTGACTTAATTGACATTTTGTGTCGACAGTGAATATTAGTCATACTTTGTTTGACTCTTTCCTTATTATTTTGAGATTTCTCCAAGTTATTTCATATTTTCTTAAAAATTGTATAATATATGACTTAATATATATATTTTTATTCTGTGCACAGATTGGAGGAGAGAAGGCATATATTGTTATAGATTTTTTAATATTAAACATTCCTGGAGGAGAGCCGCAGAAATATGCAGAAGGTAAGCGTCAAACTCAATTTCTCATGATCACTATCAGGCTCAATTCAAATTCAAGACAAGAGTTTATTAGAATATCTGATAATTGCGATTATTTTAAAGATATTCCTTCAAAATATACGATAAAATCTTTTATAATTTTTTTATTAAAAAAGGAAGACATTGATTATTATCCTTAATAATCAATTTAATGTTTCCTGGTCAATCAAGATACTAGATGTTTAAAATTCCTTTCTTATTTAGGCGTTTAAACCCTATGTGACAAAAGCTACTTTACGATGGTGAATTTTTGACCTCAATTGATAGCTTTTCTTTGATGTAAATATTCCCTGAGGTTGTAGAGGATGACCGCCTTTAGCTTCAAATTTTCTATCAATAGCTTGTAAATTATGACTAATTGCTGGGTATTAAAAGAATCTTCGATCAAAAAAAGCTATTTTTATTTCCGACCCGTCATTCCTCGACGTGAAGTATATTCCGCTTTCAATATAACTCTATTCAACAAAAAGATGTTTCGTTCAAACAATAGAATACTTCGTCAGACATACAAAGATTTCCAGATTTAGTGAACACAAAGAGTGTACAAAAAGTATGGTTTGCTGTAAAAGTATTCGACAATTGAATCATTGAAAGAATCGATTGAAAGAAAAAATGACTGAAAAACAAAACTTTGGTTTAAAAATAAACTCAAAGAAAAGCCAAATAATTCTTATAGAGGTTTGAAATTTGCTTTTGTCTTCGGATTCCAATTCCGTTCACTAAAAAATAATTGTCTTTAGTTTACGAATAGATGAAAGTTCAATAAAAATAAAGAGTAAAACAGATTTTTACTTTTCTTAGTGTCTAAACGACAAAAACATTGTTTTTTCTTTGGCTTAACAACAAGTAAAGTAGTCTTTTGAAAAAAATTCATAATTTTCAGGACCATTATTCTGACGCTTCAGTAGAAAGGAGTGCATAGAATAGAAAAGAGATTCTCTCAAATGATTAACAATGCATTACCTGAGAAGACAGGAAGAAGTCTTACAAATAAATTAAATGCACTGTCCTTTCAGTCAACAGTGTTTACAATACATGCAAACACTATTACATTCAATGTGTGGATAGACCTGCGATGGAACACAAGTTATTTGCCTTTTTCTTCATCAAAATACTTGTTTGGGTCATATTTGCAACAGTGTGAATTTAAATAAACAATTATTTATTGCAAATTCAAGAAATTTTAAATTCATTTTTTCTCAATTTTCGATAATACATGTATTTATTATTTTGTTTTATATATAAATATTTCTGATTTCATAACACAAGTATTTGTTCGTATATTGAATTGGTGTTCAAGGTTTTTTGTATTAGTTGGCAAGAATTCAGAGCATTCAAAACATCTAACTCAAATTAAGTTTCACTAAATATTGTGAACGTTCATGTGAACAGAATTTTTTAGATTATTTATTTCCGGAAGTATTAATTCTGGTCAGAAATCGTGAATTCCTATAATTGCTATGAATGTAGTGAAACCAACTCATGTATTTGTAACTTTCCTCTTCTATCCTGGTTATCACTCAATCCATTCATTCAGGCAAATAAATAATTATTTCCTCTAAATATTTGTTAGAAGATTATTATTTCAGAGAAATGAGTGCACAAAATACATATCTTTCCCCTAATGCTGTGCAATCACTTTTCAGATTAGGTTTGAGATGTATTTCTCAAATTAAATTCAACTCATTTGAGATCATGTAATAAGTAATCTGAGTCTATCTATACCTACTTGGGCTAAATGTGAATGGCTATCACAAGAAATTATAATTCCTGTGCCTCAAAGCAATTAACACCGGTTTGCACACCAAAGGCATCGAAACAACATATTCTAAGACTCAAATTTAAACTTGAATTCTCTGCAGAACTTATATTTAGTTTTGATTCGTCTATGAATTCAATCCTTTAAAGTTTAATCATTAACTTATTTACCATTTATTTGATTCAATGCCAAAAGACTTGTACGAAGAAATTATTATAAATTTATATAATTACGGATAAATTATTTTGAATTATG
Source organism: Fuscozetes fuscipes (assembly GCA_034702105.1). Classification (NCBI taxonomy): domain Eukaryota; kingdom Metazoa; phylum Arthropoda; class Arachnida; order Sarcoptiformes; family Ceratozetidae; genus Fuscozetes; species Fuscozetes fuscipes. Next base: position 20,165 of record JAQGCS010000356.1, read on the forward strand.
GTCATTTTGTTTTGACATTCAATTGGATTATTCATTCGATTAGCTCTTCCCCTCTCATATTACTCCAATGATTTATAAATATTTTTCAAATCAATTTCCGTTATTTTTAATCACATATTATTCAATGTTTAAAAATGAATCCAACGATAAATTATTTTGAATTCAAATTCAATACAACACTGATTATTAAACAGATGCAGAGAAGAAAGAGACTTGTTAACTTATTCAAATATTTTCTTATTATTGATTATTCAATTGTTTTAAAGTTTCCTCAATTGAATTAAACCATTATTTGATTTCTGGAATTCTATTTAAACAAATGTCTTATCTTAACGAAGAAAACAAAAAAAATCGTATAAAAGCCAAACACACGCTTAAGGGCTGAATAGAGACGAGTTTCTGACTCAAGAATTTCATTCGTTTTCTTATTCTTCGTTTATATAAATATGGAGTATATCTAAAGCGAACATCACTTCTCTCACTACCTATGCTCCAGCATTGAGCAGTCTATCCTCAGTGGCTCAGCATATGGTAGTAAATTTTTATTGAGTCAGAGTCAGGTCACTTGAATATTTGTGATGTAACTGAGAAAGAGCAGCAAAAATTGGTAATTCCTTAACAAACTAGTTATACATTTATACACAGAGTGTATAAAATAACAAAATTTTAAATGTGTTGCAGCGATGATCAGGTCATTTCATATGTGTACGCATACCGCCAATCAGATTATTATTACCGGTGCCATTCATTTCAATTTGGAATCGAGCCATAAGAGAAAAATCTGGATTTTTATGCACTTTTCAGCGCTTTTTAAATAATATTCGTAATTATGTGAATAGTTTTTGTAATATTTATCGAAGGCGTCAATCGATTAGCGAATCAAATGAATGGTTTTTTTCAAAAGCGAAGGGCAGACGGAATAAAAAATTCCAGTCATATTCAGCCTCTGTGTGAATATTCACAGTGATTTGCTCGAAAGAATTCATTATCACTTTAACCTTGCATCCGATGTTAGCTTTTGTTTCATAGGACACCCAAACCTTAATATATGCGAACAAACTTATTGAAAATTATATTTTTCATGAATGGGTTCTCTGACAAAAACTTGAGAGAAACAAATCCATTGATTTATGAGTTCTTGAGTGCAATAAATCACTTGAAAATTGTGAACAAAATTGAATCCCAAAATCCATTATAGAAATGAATGAATTTATTATTGTCTGAGAAATGTTAAACTCATTTTACAATTTATACGTAAATTATTCAAACTATAGATAATTAAAAATTGAGGCATGAATTTGATTCCTGAAATTCATCAAATATTTTCATAACCACTCAGAAGGCAGCGAAAAGTGGAGTCTCTCTGACTAAATATCACTTTAAGGCACGAATTTAGTATCAAATTTTGAACCGAAAACCCTTTTATCAAAACTTTTATTCTTATAAATTATAATTAGAATAAATGTTTAATAATTGACGCCATAGTATTTGATGTATTCGAGGATAGTTTTCGAGACTCTCACATAATATTAATGACTAAAAAAAAGAGTTGAATCGAGTTTTTCGTTGCGAACTATAACACGAACTTTGAATACATTTTCTCTCAAAGATTACACAACTCTTCACAATCAAAATGTTATTTATGTGTTGAAAAACATTTCCTATTATCTCTTATCCATTTAGTCGAAGAAAAACTTGAAAATAATTCCCTTCGATTCAACATGCAATCACTAATAACCAAGATAGAACAATTCGAAACACTCAATAGAACTTAAACTCAAAAAAAACTTTGATGTGTGGTCGTATGTCTTACTTTTAACTATATCACACACTATAATTACCTTGGCAATCACCAGTGTGTTTTGGTACTATTTTTGAACATATTTTCTAATTTAGTAATTCGCAAAACACGAACTATAGTTGTTTAGGAATACACTTCACAACCACTGACTTATTTCGAAGGAGAAGTACCGGAATACTTATATCCTTTATTTTAAACAACAAAGTTTATTTCTGCTTGTTGAGTTTTGATGTTTTTTGAAGCTTCCTTATATGATTATAATAATTAGTTTCATGTTATAATCATTTTTCAATTTTTTGGACTTTAAAATATAATTTCTTTCTTCAATTCATTCATTCAATTGTTGAGGTTTTTCACAAACAGTTACTAAAAGAAAAGAACAGCATTTCGACAAACTTTGTATTTTGTAATTATTTTTGTTAATTTTTATCATGATTATCATGAAATGAGTTTATCTTATAACTAGGAATTATTTCTAAACCAATAATTTTCTATAATTTAATGCAATTTAATTTAAATTCACTCAGAATTCCAATGAAATTTATTTTGTTATTCAATTATTTTTTTTGATAATTTACTCATTAAAATCATAGCATTGATAAAAGTCATCAAAAAAATCAGTGAACAACTGTTCAGTTGTTAACCAAAAAAGCTTTAATACAAAAACAATTTATTGTGTTTACAACTAATCGTCAAAAGCTTTGATCTAATTTTTTATTACAATAATAGTTATAATAATATTAACGATATTTACGATTATTATCTCAAATATTGAGTCAATGGTCGCCATTAGTGAAGACCATTACCTCAATCGGCGATATTATATCACATCTAATATATTGGTTTTCAGACTCAGCTTTTAATTTAGAAGAGACTAAACACAAGAGGGAAAAGAGGGGATAATATACTTTAGGAGTATGTGATTATTTAACAATAGGCCAACCCCCTCGCAAAGGAGAAGCAACTATTCTCTAGACTCCATCTCTCACGCAATTTATAATTTAATATTAATTTATATAAAATGTGAACACAATTCTACACCAAAACCATTCTGATTATAAACTAGGTTGAGCTCAGGTGTAATCAAATGTCAGCTAATTTTAGCTGAAAATAATATTTTTAAACGCGTATAAGAAACTGGAGTATTCTGTAACCCACCCCTTCATTACCTCTCCCTCTGTTTAAAAGCAAATTCTTGTTAACTGGAAAATAGGTTTTGCGTCGAAAGCCATTAAATTCAGTGATTTAACTATTATTTTGATATAAAAACATATCATTTGTAGCGTTAAGACATTTGACAGTTGTTTTGGTTAAACATATTTATACCGAAAAGATTGTGATTTTTTTGAGACACACTTTCGAAGCAAAAAATAAAATGAAACTCATTTTGCATTGAAGTGAATTTTTTATTTGCCATAATAATTGTTTGGGAGTCAATCCCTGACAATAAAGTTGTATATCAATGTCTTTTATGACAAAACCCTTTTGTGAGTTTCTTCACTACAAAAGTGACACAATATTTCTCTTATCGAAGACTTCTTTTACAAAATTCTTTAAATACAAAGACTTTGAATTCAATTGTCTTTTGATTTCAATGCAATCGACTATTGAAACGAGTTTTTTGTCTGACTTATCGCTTATAAAAATCGAAGATATGTTTAATGAGAAAATAACTTTTTATTAACTAATAATTGAAAAAATATAGTAAAACTCATTTCGAATAATTGCTTGGTGTCCTTCATCTGATGTCACAAAATACCGTTGGTTTAACTGAATTTTGCCTTAATTGATCTTGGCGAAAGTGAGTTTCTACTGTATCAAAAATTAATTAAAAATTTCTAATAAATGTTTGACAATTTAATAAACTACTTGGATAATTAAATAATAAACTAATCTGCTTTGAAATATTTTAATTTAATTATATTTGTTTCTAAAATAACTTGTAAAACATCAGAAGAGAATTTACAATATTTTCAAATAAAGTTTTTGACGGCAAACACATAATTCTTGTGAATCAATATTAAGGTCAAAGTAATTAATTATTATGAAATCCAATTTGGTATCAAATGTACTGTTAATTGAGTTCTAACCGAACCGATTCTGATTGTCATCATCTCCTCAATAAACTTATCCTAAATATTATTTTCCTCTAATTTTTTAGTCTTATTAATGTCTCATTATTTTTATCTAACGACTAATTTTCTGTAAACAATAATCGAGGCATTAATTTACTAATTAGCTAACTATTAATAACAAAATATGGTGGCTCCAATTAATTTAATTAAATTTAAACATAAACGAACATTGGAAACAGGAATACATATTCATTGCACCTGAATTATTCCTTACCTTCCACTCAAGTGGAATGAACTAGCATTTTTCTATATCATGTGAAAATAAATAACAAAGGGCATATTTTGAATAATAAAATTTTAGAGACGAGTAGTTAAAGCGAAATATTGTGTGAATTTATAGCAAATATTAGTAATCATAGTATCAAAAGTGTTGGCCAACAAAAAAAAATGAATTCCCATTATTTCGTTCAAAAATATTTTCAAAAACCAATAAAATGGTTGACATTTGATGAAAAAAGTTATGCGAAGAACACATTTGCCGGTGCTTTGAGAGCCAGAGCTTGTTCTGAGTGTACAGAAAAATTATGTAGGAAATAAACCGGTGTTCAGAGGGGATCAGGAGATCATTACTTCGTAATATTGATTGAACTTATGTTTAGCTTCGAAGAAAAAATGCTTAAAACTCACCGCGTATTCAAAACTACTTCGAAATTATTTAAGGAATAAATAAGTAAATCAAAAATAAGAAAA
>JAQGCS010000357.1:0-24778 GCA_034702105.1 Fuscozetes fuscipes
TTTTCTATGCTTATTAGCACAAAACGTCTACACAAAAACTGCTCATCAGTTTCTACGGCTGTTTGACTCTAGTATTAGCTTTAGGTAGAAAATTTGTACATAATTTTATATGATGTTACATTTAAAAAACGGAGACTCTAACGGTTAATATATTTTCAAGATTGTCATAGGAGGTCATAGATTGCTCTTTCACATTGGGTGCCTTCTCGTATTCAACTATTAACAATAGACAAATAACCTTGTACATGTATAGATTCTGAAAAGAATCGCTCATTTTGTTGATAACGTACTTAAAGAACGAGAATTTTTGAGATGACATTCAATATTAATTAGAATTTCCTTAACTTTGAAAATCAAATATGAATCATAACACAATGTGAAACCACCTTTGTCTCAGGGCAATCGCACCAAATTAATAATTTTCAAGAATACCAGCACATGACATGGGTTAAATGACAAAATGATCCTGTTTTCTTTTTTCAATCATATCAAAACCTTTTGGACCTTTTTATCAGTTAAACAAATAGAAAATAAGTCGAGTAGTAGTCAAGTAATAGGACTGAAATGCAAACTATAGACTGAGAGTCAGACTGTTTTGAAGGCAATATTTTAGAATATTTTTTCCGAGAGGTTATCTCATTAGCGATAAGTCATCTTAAGGTCAATACCAGTACTTCAATACAATATAAACCGTCTGACTATTAATTGTCTCAGTCTTTAAGTGATTTGAAAGCAATCAGTCATAAAATGAGTTCACCCGTCAGAGTCTTAATTACCGGTAATTTGTCTCTCATTTTATTTTTGGCAAAAAATTAAGTCTTTTTAAACATATTTTTAAACAAATTGTATTGTTTTTGACGGATAGGAGCCGCCGGACAGATCGGCTACAGTCTGATCCCATTGGTGGCCAGCGGACAGGTGTTTGGTGCTGACCAACCAGTTATTTTACATTTGTTGGACATCGCACCGATGGCCGGAGTCCTCGACGGAGTCGTTATGGAAGTGAATGATTGCGCCTATCCTTTAGTTCACTCAATAGTGGCCACAACTGATGAAACTCAAGGATTTACTGGAGTAGACGCCGCTTTTCTGGTCGGTTCTATGCCCAGACGAGAGGGTATGGAACGCAAAGACCTTTTGGCCGCTAATGTGAAGGTTTGTCACCATTTTGTCTAATTTGATGACAAAACCTAATATGTGGTCGAAACAGATCTTTAAAAGTCAGGGCAAAGCATTGGCCAATCACTCGAATCCAAACGTAAAAGTGCTGGTTGTGGGCAATCCGGCCAATACTAACGCACTCATAGCTGCCAAATACGCGGCGCCCAAAATCCCGATCCAGAACTTCACTGCTATGACACGTTTAGACCAAAATCGAGCCCTCAATCAGTTCGCGGCCAAAAACAACGCAAAAGTGAAAGAAGTTTCGCGAGTAATCATTTGGGGAAATCACTCGTCCACACAATTCCCTGATATCAGCAATGCTTTGATTCGAGGCCAACCCGTGACCTTCAGTGGACACGACGATGCTTTCATCCAATTGATTCAAAAACGTGGCGCCGCTGTAATCGCTGCCAGAAAATTATCGTCCGCTATGTCTGCGGCTAAAGCAGCGGCTGATCACATGCATGACTGGTGGAACGGTATCTACTTTTTAGACTTTAATCTCTCATCTTACATTCAATTCAAATATTTCTCTTAAGGAACGTGTGAATGGGTTTCGATGGGAGTCGTATCTGACGGCAACAAATATAATGCACCCGAAGGCGTAATCTTCAGTTTCCCGGTCACTGTTGACCCAAAGACTAAAGAGTGGAAGATTGTGGAGGACGTGCCGCTCGACGATGTGGCCAAACAACGTCTAAAGACAACAGGCGATGAACTCGTCGAGGAAAAAACTGAAGCGTTGGCCGCAACCAGTGATTAATCGGTGCAACGAATTGTCAAATCATTTAAACCTGAATTACAATTCATTAGAAATGTTTCGCAATAAACGAAGTAATAATTGTTATGTGTTTTAATCGGAAGCATTGAATCCATTGAATCACTTCTGTTATTATTAAATGATTTTATTTTTTATCTAATTTTAACGTTTATTCTGAAATTAATATTTAATTGAATCTGTTTTCTGTAAAATTAGGGAAACACTGGTTTTTAGGATTTAAATAATTAAATAAAAATTAGACTCAAAATTATTAATAATTATTCATTTAATCTGAACTAAACATTTGCACAAAAAGTTGTCCTCCTGTTAACTCATTCTATTTGCCATGATTAATCTGAGAATGAAATTGCTCAATTATAATAATTAAATTAAGGTATTGTATGAAGGCCACACAGTTTCAGAGAGATTGCAAATTAACTAATTGAAAACTGATAAAACTAGCATGATAATATTTGCATTTAACATGTATCATACGATACATTTGTAATAACGCAGATACAAATCGATTAACATTCATTAATAAAACATTCTTTAGTCAATTTATATCCTTGAAAATTTTCCTCTTTAACAATGGAACTAAAAATAAACAATAAAATATTCTAAACCAAAACAATAGGGTTTCTAAGAATTGGAGGAAAATATAGTATAATTTTTTTGGGAAAATTATAACTCGAAACCCATATAATAATTTTGGAAATGATTGCAAACCATTTATGTTAAGGAAATACAGTATTTTTATGTCAATAAACTGGTGATAATAGTTAAACAACAAATCATTTTGTTATACAATAAACGTCACATTTAATCGTATAATACTTGAACTGATTAGTTATCGGATCATTTATTTTTCATCTAATTTTCCTCAAATAAACCCAATTTTAATTGAATTGAATTGAGTTCGGAGTCAACAGAATCTAGAATTTAAAGCTTTGCTGACTTTATGTGAAGTATTTCAGGGATTACTTTAATGAACTTATTATTATTGAGCCCTTCATAAGTGGTTATCTCCAATGCAAACTTCATTCACAAGTTTGAACACTTAAGTGTTTTTGAATGAGAATTTGCACAAACAAGTACAAATGAGTTAATAGATTTGAAATTGTGCTTCAAATAATTCCCCGTTTTAGTAAAGTTGGAAAAAATTCAATGACTTTGAAAATTGATTCAAAGAATTCAATTGAATAGTGAGAGAAAATGTGAACTTTGAAATAGAAACTTATCAGTCGTATTGATTGAGTTTATTCAGTGGTATTGGATGTAATTTATATGTTGGGCAGTGTTTTGAGTTGAGTTCCCACACTTACCCACACTTACCACTCATATAAACCGCTTAATATTGAATGAGTGGTGAAAGTGAACTCAAACTTTGAATTAACGTTTGTTTATGTTTTAGTTCCAAATCTAATGCATTGTTTTGTTGCATAACTCAGTGAATAATCGATGAAAACTATTTTAATAATTGTTTGTAATTATTGTCATTCAACTGATGTGTGAATCGCTTCTCAATGAGTTATCAAAGAATTTATTTGTTATCTGATTGTAAAATATGATTAATATAAAGACTAGTTTGGAGTCAAACTACACTTTACACAAATTTATTCAATTTCTAATCGTTTCGACACAACTTTACAGTAATTTATAATTAATTTATCGATTGATTTATATGTAAATTTATTTAAACATTTATTTGAATTATTCAAAATTCAATTAATAATTATCTAAAATAATATTAAATGAATTTTAAAAACTTTACATAAATAAGAGTCAAAGTTTAAGAGACAATTTAATTTTGGAAATAAGCTGGCAATAAGTGGCAGGGGCTGTTTTTAGATGTAAACACAGAATCATTAGAAATGAAGACAAATATTGAATCAATTGACACATATTTGATGGAAAACATTGTTTAGAAGAAAAGTTTGAAACTCTGACACAAATCTATTGAACACAAAATTATATTTATCTCTAATTTTAACGATTAATAAATAGAAATATAGACTCGAATGCACTCAAAAGCAATGATGACTCCAATAAAGTGCTGATAAATCATTTGTTAATAAATAAATTGCTTTCAAAAGTACCAGATCTGAGCCAAATGTTGCACACATTTACTCAATATTTTCTATACCATTGACTGACATTTCAATGAACTGAAGAGAAAAAGTTTTGTCAAACAAAATGTCTAAGTTTTTGGTCAACTTTTTTATGTTGAAAACCCGCATAATTGTAAACACATATACCGTAACAACACTTCCATTATATTATGCGATCCAAAAGCCATGGAAAGTGTTGGACGAGGCGAAGAAGTTGAGGACCAGAAAGTTTGAAACACACGACGGAGAACTCGTTTGGTCTCGAAATGAGACTCCAGTCTCTCATCCGTCTCTTCAATACAACTCTTACGCAGAAGTTTTAAGTAATTTGACCAAAGATTATGATCCAAACAGAGAAGTGTTGGGTCAGAGACAAGTCATGAGAGAGACCGTTGAAAAAGATCCAAACGGTATTCAAAACTTTGATTTGTTACTAACTTTGAAAACCAATCAATTATTCGAATTTCAGGAAATATTATTAAAGTCGACGGAAAAGTTTTACGAAAATTTGTTTTAAGTGAAAGGTATGAGTGGCTGACACTCAATGAAGTCGTCCAAAGGGTAGATAATATCGCTAAAGGCTTAGTCAGTATGGGAGTCAAAAAAGGTGATAAAGTAATAATATGGGCCGACACCCGATTGGAATGGTTGCTCTGTAGTCTGGCTCTCGTCAAAATTAACGCAACTTTGACTACACTTTTCTCTAATTTAGGTATTTATTGAAATCTAATCTAAACTATAGAATCGATTATTGTTTTAACTAATAAAACACTTCTTATTTGTTTTGAAGGAATTTCTGGTCTAATATATGGCATAAATCAAACGGAAGCCAAAACAATAATAACAACTTTTGATTTATTGCCTAAATTCAAGTCTTTTTTGAATGAAGTTCCGAACATTAGTTCAATCGTTTATATAAAGAATAAAAATAATGTTCTGGAAGACACCTTTCCTCCAAACATAAATCTCAAATCATTGGAAGAAATAGAACAGTTAGGCCTACAAAATAAGTCGAGCCTCAACTTTGAATTACCCTCCAATACAGAGGAAACGGCAGTCATTATGTATACTTCGGGAACGACCGGTAATCCTAAAGCCGTCTGCATTTCGCACAAACAACTTATGGCTAGTATTCGAGTCCTTTTGAGTAATACAAAAAACTTGTCGTCAGAAGCAGACCGACACTTATATATGTCATACCTTCCATTGGCTCATATTCTGGGCTTTACTTTCGAAATGTTTCTGTTTTTCGGTTTGTTTTATAAAAATTGTTTGAAATTTAACTAAATATTGATTTTCTAATTGAAAGGAGGCGTCAAAATCGGGTATAGCTCTCCCTTCACAATAACAGAATCTTCACCCGGACTCGCTAAAGGCCAGAAGAGTGACGCCAGTCTTCTCAAACCAACTTCAATGACTAGCGTTCCTTTGGTTTTGGACCGTATTCTCAAAGAGATTTATGAAAAACTTAACGCCAGAACTCCTTTGTCTGCACCTCTTTTCACATATTTAATGGAGTATAAGATCCGATGGAAGACCAGAGGATATGACACTCCCATTATCAACAAATTATTTTGCAAAAAGATAAGTGAAGCAGTTGGAGGACATCTCGAATACATTATGGTTGGCGGCGCTCCACTCAATCCAAGAACTCAAGCATTCATCAAAGCTGCCCTCAATGCCAAACAAATAACTCAGGGTCTGTCAATCGCTTAATTTTCCAATAATTTGAAGAATATTCTGTTCCTCTTTTAGGTTACGGCGCAACCGAAACATGTGGTGGAGTTGTGGCCATGCATTTGGATGAATTGACTTATGGACGAATAGGAATACCTCTCGAAGGAGTAAATGTTAAGTTAATAGATTGGAAAGAAGGCGGATATTTGACGAGTGATAAACCAAATCCTAGAGGAGAACTGGTCATCGGTAGTGACATCGTAGCGCTCGGCTATTATAAGTTACCCGAAATGACCGAGGAAGCATTTTATACCGACAAAGAGGGCATTAGGTGGTTCCACACCGGAGATATCGGTGAAGTATATTCGGACGGATCCTTCAAAATAATTGATCGCAAAAAGGATTTAATTAAACTCTCAAACGGAGAGTTCATATCTCTGGGAAAAGTGAGTGATTCCATACAAATAAGACTTAAAACAAATTTGATTTGTTTTACAGATCGAGGCATCTCTTAAATCGTGTAAATTAGTTGAGAATATCTGTGTTGTGGCAAACAGTGAACTCAATTATGTCATCGGTTTAGTTACTCCTAACCAAAAATCACTGTTGAGTTTAGCCAAACAATTGAGAAAACCTTTGACTTATACCAGAGAACAGTTGTGTTCAGACAAAGATATTTGTGATAAAGTGTTAGAATGTGTGAAAGACAGCGCTCGAGAGAGTGGTCTGCATAAAATAGAGACTCCAATCAAAATAATCGTATGTCCGGAGGAATGGACAGCAGATAACAATTTGATTACCGCTGCCTTCAAACTAAAGAGGAATAATGTAATCTCTTATTACAAAAGTCATATAAAAAAGTTATTCGAATCAATAGATTGTTAATTAATATCCATTTTAATCAAATTTATATTTAAATGTATTTATGAAAAGAGTTTATAATTTTATAAAATTTGAAGATTTTATTTACACTATTAATAAATTTGCATAAATTTTATCACAAAATAATCCATTTATGGAAATTCCTGCGGAAATTCCGTCACAGGTCTACTCAAAAGCAAACAATTATTTGCTTTCAAGTGAGCACAGTTTATTTGTTCTCCTTGATAGTTACTTTACATGCCTTTATCTTGATAAAGTGTTGTTTTGTTCATTAGATAATTCTTTTCATTCGATACCAAGTAGCAAGATATAGTTAGCAAAAGTGTGGCCCACTTTAAATTCAAAGTTAGAAATTGACCTAATTTTCGAAACGGGGATTAGACTATTGCACTGAATTTAAAGGTTGGAAAAATGTCTTGCTCAAATATAGTTAATGTAGCTATGTAAACATATTTGTAAAATTGAAGTCTTGGTGATTAATTATTTGATCATATTATGTGTTGTTTGATAAAATCTCAAAGTTGACATATGAAAAGTACTTATCGTATGTGTTAAATAGAAAGTGGACAGGGCCGTCTTATATAAACAAAATAACTTTGTTACTTATTTCGAACCCATTACTAGATTTGAATATAATTTTTGAAATGAACATGTACACCAATTTTTAGTATGATGTATATAAATAGACATTTCAGAAACAGATAAGTCTATTGTTTAGAAAATAGACTCCACTTTCTATTTAACACATACGATATATGGATGAGTAAATTCTACTCATATACATCATACTAAAAATTGGTGTTGAAGTTCACTTCAAAGTTATATTAAAACCTTGTAATGGGTTCGAGTTTTATAAGAAAGTCACATTTTTCAGGTATTACCTCCATGTCAACTTGGAGATTTTATCAAACAATACATATATGACTGATAAGAGTAGATGTTCCCTAATCTCGAATGGAATGACTCGTTTGCAACTGATACAGTCTAACACCATTTTTATGACAATGTCGTTTTTGTTAACTTAAGGCTCAAATACATTATGTTCAAATATTGACGAATGTTGCCAATTTAGACTTGTCAACATTTGAGAACCAATTTTATCAGGTTTTCATATTTATCAAGCTTTTTGCTCAAACAGACCTAGTTCATAAAAATGGAGTTAGACTGTATACCCATGCAATGCATGACTTTAAGCATTGCAAACATGAATCCAAACAACTCTCAAATGCATTGAAATTATGCGAAAAATTGTGAAACTCATCGTTTTTCCAATCATTTGAGATAAACCGTAAAAAACAATAACTAATACTTCAGATAATTGTTAGAAATGACATCACTTCTGGGCGTCTAATATATGACACCAATTAATGTCAAACTTATATGTGTTTACTTCAAAACATTTTTCGACTAAAGTTTCAATCGATTGCTGTTATAAACAAACAAATAATTAGATCTCAAATTGTTTTACAACTTATGAGTTGTTTGTGAAAAGCGGTCGTAAATCACTTCCCATTTGATTGACATTCAATTGAATGCCATTTAAGGTACGAAACCAAAGATGGTTTTCGAAAGTCTTGTCGCAAATCTGCTCAACAAATACTTGTCTGAATTCGTCGACGAATTGACGGCCAAACAGTTGAATCTGTTTGCCTGGAATGGAAACATATCCCTCGACAACATTGCCGTCAAAGCCAATGCCTTTGACTCCCTTTCCCTACCCTTTCGAGTAACTCACGGCCACATCGCCCGTATTGAGGCCTCCTTTCCGTGGAAGTCAATATACTCGTCACCCGTTGTTATTAAGTTGTCCGATGTATATGTGGTGGCGGTTCCCAACTCTGGTACTTCCACTCAATGTCTTGAGTCACTTGATTTATAACTCATCCATTTTAGAGACCAAATACGATAACATTAAAGAAGAACTGATTGAATGGATGGATAAACAAAAACAATTGCAAAAAATAGAAGACGCAAAACAGAGATCCAAAGAGTCGAGTGAGTCATAGAGTCATCTCAAGAGAGGAATGCTTTTCATTTAGTTCTGTCATTAATTTCAGAATCAGACGACAAGAAAACTGATGATAGTTTTGGTGCGAAACTGGCCGCACAAATAGTCAAAAATCTTCAGGTCTTCATAACTAATGTCCACATCTGTTATGAGGATCATATCTCGTGGCCAAACAATCCTTTTCAGGTCGGACTCACTTTACATAAATTGATTTTTGAAACACAAAATGATGGCCACAAGAAGAGCTCCGACGATAACATTATTTATAAATTGGTTACTCTCGAAGGCCTTTCATTTTACTGGAATTGCAATCAGGTCTTCATTTTGTTCCAATTTTGACGAAAATATTGATTATTTGAATCTTCAATAGAAGACTGAAATGTTATCCAAATTAGACGATAAAAGTATTGATAAACTGTTGTCCGATAGAATCGCAAACCGTCACAAAACACCCGACAATTTGCAATATATTTTATGGCCAATTAATTTCAGTACAAACGCAGTAATTAATCGTAAACCAGAGGCCGACCACTTCAGTAGTCCAGTGCTCGACATTCAAATGGATTTGGATGTGTTTGAACTCCGGATGACTCGAATGCAATTCGAATCTTTGCTCCTCTTATTAGATGCAATCGATCGCATGAATTTAGGCAAACCATACAGAAAATGGAGACCATCCGTTCCCATTAAGGGTCACTCAAAAGAATGGTGGCGCTTCGCCTTCACTGCCATTATGGAGACAGATATTATGCGGAGATCAAGCAACTGGTCCTGGGTTATGATCCGCGAACATCGACTCAAAATGAATAGATATCAAGAACTCTACAAACAAAAGCTTTTATCGAAAAATGTAGATTCGATTAAAGAAGAAATCGAAAAACTCGAAAAGGATTTGAACTTATTTTCAATAGTTTTGGCGCGAAGTCAGGCAGAGGTCGAAACCCAACAAATTCTCAAGAATAAGGAGGAAGAGCCCAAAAAGGGCTGGTTTTCCGGTTGGTTCTCCAAAGAAGAGACTAAAGTCGATGGTAATTGGTAAAATTAACAAGTGTCAATCAGTAATTCATTTACTTTTACAGAGAATATTGTGGATGAATTCAAAAAAGAAATGAATAATAAAGAAAAGCAAAAACTTTACGAAGCGATCGGTTATGAAGAGGGCATTCCTGAAGAACTGCCAAAGGATTTCATCGCACATAAAATTAAATTTCTAATTAACAAACTCTTCATAACAATTAGCGAACAAAATGAGAAAATCACTCAGTTATCACTTTTAGGCGTTGGTCTCGATGTGACAAATAGGCCGTCCTCTCATTGCCTTTCAGTTTCAACTTCTGTTAAGTCTCTTTATATTTCTGGTGTGGGAGGTATACCACTGCTGGAAGAACAGTCTACTGTGGATGTACTCTCTTTAGAATTTGATATGAATCCTCTGGACGGACAGTACGATTACGGTTAGATTTGTTAAGAGTATTTTCTAATCAAAAATAACCATTTATTGAATTAAGGAATAATTATGCGAATGTCTGGCTTTAAGTTGATATATGACGCGAACACAATCAACACTTTGATTGAGATGCTGTCCCCACCAAAAGACATTTCTTTAGAAGAACTGCAATCAATCGCTGCCTACAGATTTCAAGATTTTACCCAAAGAACTGCCACCGGATTGGAATATGCGATTGGAAAACACAAACAGATTAAGTTGAATATAGACATCGAACCCTCATATTTGATAATTCCACAGTTGGGACAACTGGAGAACGCTCACAATATTCTGCTTGTATCATTAGGTTTGAACATGAATTGCATTAAATTTTGCTAGTTCTTTGTTCTGAATTCAGGTCACGTAAAACTCTCGTCACAACTGATTCCCAAAACAGAAATACCGAAAGTCCGAAACCTAATATCTAGTCATTCAGATCACGAACTGATCTTAAAGATGCGCAAAATGGCGTACGAGTCATATAAGTGTCACATTTCTGAAGTTCAAATGATTTTAAGTGATGTCGACAACTGGCAAAATGATATGAAGTCGCTGTCCACTTGTCGGCATCTTTTATATCCGGTTGAATTCAATCTGACAATTGATCGTTCGATTGTTCCAAATGATCCACATTTGGCTAAACTCAAAATCGAAGGTATTTTATATTAATTTTTTTGATTTCAATTTAAATGTGTATTTTTAGGCCAACTACCGAATATTGAACTGAAAATAAGTGATAAACAACTGACAAATTTGATGAATTTGTTGATTACTTTACCCTTTGGAAGTAAAACACAGGAAGAAGATCAGCAATCAGATGAAATTGATGGATTGAAGCCAATGAAAGCTACTCCAAGAAGTGTAGCAATTATCGAGTCTTCGAAAATGGTGTCCGCAGCCATTGATTTGGTCAAAGAAAAAGTTACTCAGTTCGAAGAAAGTCTTAAAAATGAAGCCAAACAAATCGTAGAAGAGTCAGACGGAGAACAACCTATCGTTGTCTACAAAAGTGTTATCTTCGACTTCAAACTCAAAGAGATTTTAGTGTCTTTATTTCAGGGACCGGACAGAAGTTCCGAATCTGCCATTGCTATCGCAAAGTTGACTAAATTCGAAATCTGTGGCGACATTTTGACTGATAGTACGCTTAGTATAGTCTGTGATATCGGAGATCTCTGTTTAAATGATGTCAGAACCACAAGAAGTAACTCAGGAATTAAAACGCTTTTCGAAAGAAAGTCAGTTATAAAAAGATTCAAATAAAATGTTAAACTATTTTCTTTACAGACAACTCATTCCTTCAAATGTTACTCAAGAAAATGAATCGATATTTTCGATATCTTTTACTCAAAAATCAAACGAAAGATATATTGTGATAACTATTTCAGGGTTTCGTCTGATCTTAGCGTTAGATTATTTAATAAATTTGTCGAATATAATAACAAAAGCATTTGATACGGATTCAAATTCTGAAGGGATAGCCTCCAAAAGGAATGAAAAACCAACTGAGAAACCATTGTTAGGAGATATGAACAAAGCTGTTGAAAAGGCCCAACAATTGTCATCTTCTGTGCAAAAGACTGAAGTCGCGAATATATTGCATTTCAATTTGAATCAAATGCAAATTGTTTTACTCGAGTCTATTGAAGTAATCAACGCTCCGGCAATCATAATGGGCTGTCATTCTTCTATAAATTTGGTTCAAAATCCCAACAATATTAAGCTTTACGGCGATGTCTCCGAAATTAAGGCTATTTTAACAAATTATGAACGTTTTATCCGTTCAAAAGAGATCGACGCTTACATTATGAGACCAACAAATCTTGTCTTCAATGGGTCTTTGAGTGGTATGTTTTCAGTATTTCTCTGAATGGATGAATGACTTAAAATTTGACTGATTTTAGGGGAAGAGCTAATGCTTGACATAACTTTCAGCGAAATTCAATTCTTTATATCTCCGCCAATGGTTAACGTTGTGCTCAATATATTATCCAAAATGGGTTCCAGCGCTGAAAAGAGTGATTCAACTGAAAGCGAGGAATCGAATCCTTCAGAACTTTTTAAAGTGCGTCCAAATGATAAGAAGAGTTGGTATTTGAGTTATGTTCCCGAAGCAGAAGAGATGACCGAAGATTTCGTTGACGCCTCCGAAAAACCCCTTATTTCTACTAAACAACAAATTTATCTGAATATGAAGTCCATTAATGTGATTATTGAATCGGGAGGTCTGGACTCTCAGCCTTTAATAAAACTGAATTCGTATTTTCATGGTAAACTCGTGGGTTATAAGTCACTTTCAGCCAACTGTTCCATAATCGCTGACTATTACAATGAAAACAAATTCTTTTGGGAACCACTCATAGAACCGATCGAAGGCAAGTCCAGTCCCTGGGATTTCGAAATGAAGGTTCTACTCGAAGAAAATGGAAAAATTGACGTCAAATTAGTATCTAACGAACAGTTGGAGATGACTATCACTAAGACATCGATAGATGTGTTGAGTTCATTGAACGAGGCCTTCGCAAACGCTATCGCAAAACAACTGCCCTCTCGAGAAGAAAATATCGTTTTTGTCCGCAATTTCTTAGGAATCGATTTACGACTATTTCTCGAAAATTCTAGTCTTAAGAGCCGTCCTTTGAGTAACACTAAAGTCAATGCCATAGAAAACGAAACTCTTCTCATTAAGACTGGAAATGAAATATCTTTGATTGCGACTGATATCAAAGAAGTTGAGCTTAATATTGGACTTCTTGTGAGCGATGATAATGAGATCCTCCGGCGTATCACTTGTCATGGACATATTATTCGGTAAGATTGTCCAGTTCTTCCTCATGTTATTGATTGCCATTTAATCCTTGAAGATGCTATAATTTGCCGAAAAAGTCATATTCAACCAATGAATTTTGGAAATGGATCGTTGAAGTCGAGGACATCGACGCCTTCACCAAAAACATAACATTTAAATCAAACGCACAAATTGTCAATCAATTCAATACATCCCTCGACATCTTTTGTCTCAAGCGGGAGAAACCGCTCCGTATAGGTCGAGTCAAACCCCACTCTATTTTAGAATTACCTATGGATGTTGTCTATGGTTTGTCTTAAGTTCATTAGTCATTAGATATAATACTATTATTGAATATTTTAAAATTAAGGGGAAAATTGCGAACTAAAAGTTAAACCCTCCGATGAATTTGGGTTCAGTGACAAAACAATTGATTGGAGAAATGCTGGCGACAGAAGAAATTCCGGAAAATTTTGTCTCCCTTTATGCGATACCAGTGTTGAGCCGTTGATTTTGGTCTCTCAGTCAGAAAATAACCCACAAAATATGTTTCACATAAAAGTGAGGTCTGATAACAAAGAAGTGCTCTTTGAAGACACAAATGCTATGAAACCGGAATCGATTTTGCATCAAATAAGACTTATGCCGATCGTCAAACTCAAGAACCTTTTGCCATATCGAATAACTTATGCGATTGAGGGCATTGATCAATTATTAACTCTGGAACAAGGCGATGAGTCAGATCTATCTGCTATCAAACTCGGAGAGACAGGTATTTGTTCTTTTTCTTTTGCAGATGTCTTTATAATTATGATTACCTCAGGAATTGCCATAAATTTGATCGATTATTTGGAGAGAGACTGGCATTGTTTCAGGAAAATTCCATCTCATGGCGACGAAAATGATATTCATTTGTGGAGATTCACGACTTCATCGCACGACAGATCTCTTTCTGTTGATTTGGCGGTCAAACTGTCGATCGAAAACCATTCGCTTATCGTTTCTCTGTTCGCTCCCTTTTGGATGATTAATAGAACTTCACAGCAATTAGTTTATCGAATAGACGACGAGACTGTCTTATATCACGCACCAACTGTTATGACACCCGTCCTCTTATCTTTTAAACCAAAGAGTTTCTTTTGTAAGAAGAAGTTAAGCCTTTCCATCGGTGACTCCAAATTTTCTGATGGCTTTTCAATCGATGTGGTCGGCAGTAAAGGCAATATTATCGCCAAATCCAAAAACGGAAAATACAATTATTATGTTTCGGTTGACATTCAATTATCGCGAATTGGTTTGAGTAAAATCGTGACAATCACTCCATTCTATTCGATTGTTAATATCTCGAAGAATACTTTGGAAATCTCTGAAGACAATGACGAATGGTTTAGAGCCGAGAGTATGAATAGCACCGCTTTTTGGCCAAAACAGTCCAAAAATCAAAGTCTTTATTTAAGACTCGATTCTGATTCGGTTTCTTCTAAAGTAAGTGAAATAAGGTAATTTCACCCAAAATTGACAATTATTTTGTTCTCCAATCAAAGCCGTTATCTTTGAGTCATTCGTCTTCTACTTTGATTCGAGTGAACGGAAAATATCTTTACGTTGACATCGATATCAGCGAATGGGACGCAACTATTAAAATAAGTGATTACTTTGAGGGATCAGCTCCTGTTATGCTCGTCAATGCACTAAACGGATCCATCACTTACGGTCAGAAAGGAGTGACGATATGGTCTTCGAAAACTGGAGAACAGAAACAAGTGAACACTTTAGAATCTAACCATTCTGTTCTCTACACCTGGTATTTGCCTTCGGCCGAACAAACATTGATTTGGAAATACGAAGATCTTATTTGTGAAGAACAGGCCGTTGACCTTAAATGTGATACTTTGTTAGATGTGAAGAATGTTTTTATTGTATCATTTCTCGACGGAAAACAAAGAGTTTTGTTGTTCACAACTGACTATTTGTTGGCCACAAATGCACTTCAAGTAAAAAAACTTTTTTCTATATAAAAGATATGTTTGGCTAACATTTTATTGATTTCTTCTTAAAGGCCGGAGAGATAACTAAACCCAAAATTAATGTCGAATTCGTTATGAAGGGAATCGGGCTCTCGATTGTTAACAACGAGACGAAGAAAGACCTGCTTTATATAGCAATTACCAGGTTTACTATTCATCCTCATGAGCAATGTATATATGAATTCAATTATCATGTTACTTTTAGTTCTGTTTTGTGGGAAATCCGAGAACCGGGTTCGAAACGATACAAACCATTGGCGGTTAAGTCAATCGCAGCAATTGAAGGCCTCCACCAAAAGGTTTTGCTCAACAAAAAAGTTGGCGAAAACCTGACATTTGTTTCGGATGATTCTTTCCAAGTGGATTTCACTGATTGTCAGTCCCCTAGACTGGTTTCTCCCAAAAAAGGACAACTCAGGTATTGATTATCCTTTAAATCCTTTATAAGTTTAACTCTAGAATATGAGCATTAATACAGACGTCTTGCAAATCGAGGCATTTGGATATCATTGGCGATGTCTGAGCACATCATTCAGTGTCATATGAAAGTGAATCGCTTACAAATAGACAATCAAATGCCTGATCATATATTTGGAATAGTCATGTGTCCCATAGCACCGCCTAAAACAGTAGCTGTGGAGCACTCACCTAAAAGTTTCATTGAGTTTTCCACAATCATTCAAAAACAGCCCACAATTACTCGCTTCAAATACAACTCAATTTTAGTTCAGGAATTCCTTATTCAAATAGACAGAGGATTGTTGTCTTCTATTCAGGAACTCTTAGCCGTCGCTGTCAAGAAGGAGAGTAATAAAAAATTGATTGATGAGGACATCACAGATATCCTTCAGGTATGAAATTGAAGCAAAGTTTTCTTCATTTCATTAAATTTTTTTACAGAAGAATACAATTTCGGAATCACTTCTGTCTTCGCGCAAAAGCTATTACGATATCATACATTTTTCTCCTCTCAAAGTTCACGTTAGCTTTTCATTGGGAGGCGCCTCTGGTGGTCTTGATCTGCCAATGGGTTTGGACTTCATAGTACGGTCTGCGGGCGTCACCCTCACCGAATTCAATGATGTCGTATTTAGGCTAGATTATTTTGAGCGCAAGAATCTATTGGTTGAAAACACTGAGTTGACATCGATTGTGATAAAGCACTACACAACTCAAGTCCTCAAACAATTCTACAAATTGGTTTTGGGACTCGACTTAATTGGAAACCCTATGAAACTCGTTCTCGGGCTCAAAGAAGGTATGAATTGTAGTCTTGTTATTTTTTAAAATAACTTATTGTGTATACTCAGGTGTGGGCGACTTCTTCTATGAGCCATTCCAAGGTATAATACAAGGCCCGGGAGAGTTCGCTGAAGGCATACAAATAGGTATGAAATCTCTGGCATCTCATGTTGTCGGTGGAGCTGCGGGTGCCCTGGGAAGTATTACCACCACTTTGGGCGAAGGAGTGTCTGTTCTTACAATGGACGACAAGTTTAGACGCGAACGTCGTTCACGGCTTAATCGAAAAGTAGGATTTGCTGAGAGCGGCAAAAATCTTTTCAAAGGTGTATTCGCCGGAGTGACCGGAGTTATTACACAACCCATTGAAGGCGTCAGAGAAGAAGGTTTTGAAGGCTTATTTAAAGGAATGGGCAGAGGAGTAGTTGGTATTGTTGCTCAGCCAACAACAGGTGTCATCGATTTCACTTCTGGTACTTTGAATGCATTAAAACGAGCGGTTGATCCCAAACAAGAGGCCAAACAAATGCGTCCCCCGAGATATGTAGGCCGAGACGGCAAACTCAAGCCATACAACAGACACTATGCAATCGGTACTTAGTTTTTGTAAAAATATTATAAATGATTTAAATCTGTCCTCAAAGGACACACCATTTTAAGAGAGATGGAAACTGGAAAGTATTCGACAGACATATATTTGATCCATCTCAACCTAAACCACAACACTTTGATTATGCTGACAAACAAAAGACTTATGTTCATCAAAAAGGGAATGATATCGAACCAATGGGAATGTGACTGGTCTGAGGAATGGACTAATTGCGATAAAGTGACCGTTTCTACGGACACACTCAAAATTAAGATCACAACTAAGGTATGGTATGATTCTTATCTCTCTCGTGTTCGCATTGAAGTCTGACAGTAGTTCTCTTTTGTGAGTCGTCTCAAATCTCATCAATTAATTAACAAACTATTGAAACAATTTTATAATCATTTATAAAATCAGTGGAAACCCGACTTCAAAGACACTTCAAAAGTCATTCTCAAAAGTCATTAAAATTTTTACCAAAATCCTGTTTTAAGAGAAATTTTATTTCGATAAAAACAAATGATATATCGATAAGAAGTATTTGAGGGATGCGTTCAGATTTGCCATCTATTCCTAATTATCCACTTTTCTATCTTAACATCAAATCTGAAGATACTTTTATTTCATTATTTCTTTATTTTGAAAATAAAATAAAAACTGAATATAATTTGATTCATATATTAGGAGCAAAAGAAAATGTTTGGAATATTTTCGGGAGACTCCGATCGGATAATCACAACTAATTCGTTGGATACCACTCAGGTATGCTTTTTTATTCACTTGGACTGTGCTCTATTCAATTATTTTTCTTCTAAACTCAAGTATTTATTACTTCACGAATTTTTAAAACGATTAAACTTTTATTACCTTTTTTTGTCGTTAAGTCTGTTTTCTAAATGTTATTCATACGTATTGTCATAATTGGGATAACATTCAGTCTATTTAACTAACTTTATATCAATTATTATTCAATCAAAAAAAAATTCGTGTTTTTACTTTACCCTTCTCGTTGTGCTCATAGTCCAGTGCTCAAAGTTGTCTCATTCGCATTCCTTAATTTCTAAAAACTATTAAAAATATAATAACTGGTCGAGAATTGCCCAAAGAGTATGTGTTGTGTTGTTATTAACTTAATTAATGGTGAGTTTGTTATTTAAATTGAGTCTCAACTCTTGTATCAGACATTCCTTGATTAGTAATGAGGAGATTGTGATAACCCTTTTTCTTATTATTTTCGCACAAAACCTATATTTGAATCGTAATTCTCTTAAATTCTAATCAATAGAAGATTTCAAACTGAAATGTATTTGAAACTAAACGCAAAACTAATTATTGACAAACTCTTATCAAATGAAAAGTCATTTCTTGATTTATGCTGTAATTTTGTTGCTCTCTCATTCACTTTAAAGATATGACTTACAAGGAAAGTAATTTTTTAACTAGTGTCATTTGTTAAAGAAATTATCACCAATCTATTGAAGAATTCTGTGTCCACTATAAAAAAAATGTGCGAATGGCCATGTTGATGATCATAGTTAACCGAGAAAAAAAATCATAGTTTGCTGTAAAGTATAGTTGAGAGAGCGATTTGTGAGCCTAATACCCAATTCGGCAAAAGAAAAATACTTAAACTTTACTTTGTTTTAATCCCCAAAACCTTTGCCGAATTATACTTAAACTTAACTTTCAAAGTCGAGGTTTGTCACAAACTTTGAAAGTAAAATAACTTACAAAACCTCTGCCGAACTCAACTTATACTTTGTTGTCAAGCAATGCATAGATACCAAATAGAGAGCGCTTTACGCCATTGCTGTCATTCACATGTTTTCATAGAGGGTAGCTCTCTGAAAGTTAAAGTATTTCAACTTATTCCGAACGGTCGGATACTTAAACTTTTTAAGTTAAAGTTAAGTATTCTCTTTTGCCGAATTCAATATAAGCTCACAAAATAACCTGATTTTGCTCTCTTGTGGCAGACTTTTTCCAATGTTAACTCCATATGAATTCATATGCTTGATAAAAAATTATGATCTTCAAACAAATTTTGTGAACATATATCTCTTCAAAGAGAAGAGACAGGTAGTAATATTTAACAACCGACAATCTATCTAAAAAGACACCTGCCTTGTTAGAAAAATAACGAAATGTATGAATAAATTAAGACATTAATAAAGCAACAATTAACTCGTAAAGTAAATTAGCTTGTTCACTGGTTTTATCAAATAACTCATTAGTTAACTAAATAATCTATTCTTTGACAGACTGTGCACTTTTAACAGCCAATAGTGTTTCGACATGAAAACAGTTAACACATTCACTCCTTATCCATGAAATATTGTGATGTGTTTTATACCGAACATCAGTGTAATAACCGACCGAATGATAAGTTCCTCATTTATGAAATTGAAAGCAATTAAAATGGTTTAAAGTAAAGTAAACGCCAAATGATTATAATATCCGGAATCCATATCTTGTATTTCGTTGACTTAATTATGGTTTTGAAAGTCTTTCCATATTTCAAACATTTCATATCTTTTGCATAATTACCAGAATATTGTCTAAATATTGAGTAGAGTAACGAAATTATACATATCTGTTAAGAGTGGCGTAAACTTAAAGTATTATCTCTTTTATGTGACTTTCTTAATGAGTATTGTTGTGAATGTTTGAGTCATTTTAATTGTCAAAGTTGTTAAACCGCTGTAATTATCGGCACTAAATTCACGACTGTATTCTTGCAATTATTTTTATAATATTCCAACAAAACTAATGTTGAATTATCTTTTCAATCAAATATGTTGCCATTTTCTAAGGGTTCATGCTCTTTTCACTTAATCTCAATACACCTAAAGGCGATTCGCCTAAAAATTACAGTCAATAAAACCTATTCGTAAAAACTTTAAAATTGTATTATTCGAAACACCCTATGATTACACTCCCCATGATTAATCTTTTTACTGATAATGGAGTGGGGTTATGAAGAGGGGTTCACCCCGATTAGCTTCATATTTACCTGCCCATTCTACTTAATAAGGAATCGTAATCTGTGGGTTTTATCTACAAATGTCCATGTTCAGCTCTTTTAGTAAATTTCATAAAATCATCTTTAAATTGAAGAATAAATTAGGAGACCTTTAATTTGTTAAAAGGCATATTAAACGGCATTTTCTTAATTGTTTGTAGGTGAAACGAAACAAACAAATTTAAATCTTTATTCTTCTGTTCTTTTAAGGTGAATCTTCATTAGTCCCTAGACCAAATGAGATTTAGGTGAATCGAGAGTAAACCTTTCTCAAAGCTTCATTTTAAATATATTCATTTTAAATTTTCAAGGTTTGAGATTTTGACTTATCGATTAAAAATTATCTATCAATATATTCTTTTTTATTAATATCTTTTTTCGATTAATTGGTTGATTTTTCTTTTTATTTATTTCAAAAAAGATCGTTTGAGATATTCTGCTTGAAAGAAAGATTTGAAATTGATATTTAAAGTTATAAGCAGAGTATTTTTTTAACATTCTTTTAAAATATTATTATTATTATTATTATTATTTTGTGTGATTGTTATAAATTGGAGTAATATTTCATAAATCATAATCAAGTCATAAATAATTAGCAATTTTTCTCTCAATTTAACACTAATTTTGGAAATTATTTTTACGGATAACTTCTTCATTAATTTTAAATCTCGTATTTGAGAAGAGTTTTTTTTAAAGAATTTTCATTCCATTAATTCACGATTTGAGTCTTGCAAGTTCGCAAACCTTTTAAAATAAGCTAATAATTTAACCATAATTTTTAAAATCATGTTTTGTTTTGCCTTAAATTCACTGATTCTCACATAATTTTGATTTTATTTAGTATTTTTTTTTTTAGTAAAATCTAAAATTTATCGCTTTTTGGGGAATAATTTTGAGCCTTCAATAGAAATCACTTAAAATTTGAAAATATTCATAATTTATGACATTTTATGAAATATTCTTCAGAAAAATTTGATTGAATTCTCAGATATTCTAAGACTAATTTGTTGAAAATTTTTCTCTTCAATTAAGTGAACCAATAAATGGCTTAATCTTTAAATTATTATAATTGTGAAGCGATCGGTATATCATAAAAGTCGAAAACTAATATTTAAGCTATAATTTCGAAAATTTCTATATTAAGAACTTCTCATGAGATGAGTGGCGAGGAATCAGTCCTTTCGAATAAATAATTATCAATTCGTGTCACATATAATCCATAAATTATAGTCACCATTATATTAGTGCCAAAGAAGAACACAAATTAAGTGAAGCGAAAAATCTCATACTTTTCTCTTCGCAACAAAAAATAATTATCTCTTATTTGAGATTCACTTTAACGCTATACTTATGAATACAAATCAATTCATTTTTTCTTGGTTTTTATTTTTCCCTTAAAACTTTCAAAACATTTAAACTTATTTTGAATAAATAACTGATACAAAATGCAAGACATTTGTTGAGAACATAATATTTGTGCATTTGATGACATAAATCAAATTCGAAATCTCGAAGCCCTGAGTTTTGTCTCGATTTGAAAGTCTGGCCTTTTCTTCACTTTTCATTTGGACAGCTTTTAAGTGCTTTCTCTATGTTTTTGGTAATAAATTGAATGCGAACTGAAGTGTAGTCAGTGTCTAATCACGACTTGTTTTGTGAACCAATCGCCCAAAACTGATTGTTTCGCATCTCATTTACAAATACACTTCAGCGTCATTTTTATCGATCTCCCATTATACGACAATGCTGATTTTATCAACCAATTTTATCACATTTCCATATACATATTTCCATGTATATATCAACCTTTTTTTTAATTTCACCGATGATTTCACTTGTTTGATAAAAACGGTGCTTGAGTGTATTTTTGGCTAAAACCAGAGATGTATAGCACTGTTTGAGCACTGATTTTGTCCTTATCGTGCACGTCTGAATTGTTGATCTTAGTCTTCTTTTGTAAATGCAGTTCAGTGTAATGTTTAATTAATGTGTCTTCCCTTTGCTTATCCTTGATTTTAACCGCAAGCAAATGATACAAACATTTGTTTGTATGAAATTATTATTATTAAATAAGAATGTGATGTCAAACCTATTATTTTGTGCGTTGCGATCAACAGTCCAACTCATATCAATTGAGGGCTTAAATGAATTAATCATTGAAATAGCTTTTACTCGTAATTGAAGTCATTTTTCTATATAAATGTTTGTGGAAGTTATTGACCAGAAATCGGTTGAAAATTCGAGTTTAATTGAGGGCTGCCTTCAATTCTATACTCAGTTATATAATCTGTAAACTAATGTCTTATTTAAATTGAGACTCATTTGAAAACAACTCAATTAACATAAAAATTATTATTCGTTATATGAAAGAAATTACAATAAAATGTCAATAATTTGAATAATTTGATAATAACTTCGCCCAACGTTTTGCATATGTTTTGGGATTTTATGTTAAATGACTTGAATTTTATTTATGACTTTTGTTTGCATTAAATTAAATTCTTTGGTATTTTTGCATCAAATCAGTGGCTGTTAGAGAAGATCAACAAACAGTTGAAGCGATGATACAATTGAATCAATGCTTATCAACAAATCAAAGGCCAACTGAAAGAGAAGCACAAAATGCACTTAAATTTTATTTGAATGACAACTTTGAACAATAAATAAAACCCAAACTCGAAGACAAGCAAAAAGACTCCTAAAAAAGAGTGTAAAAAATATTCCAATTATTTATTGCTTTGGAAGACATCGATTGGTTTGAGACTCATTGAACGGCAAAACAGTAATAAAAGTTAGCAAAATAAAAAATAATGCAAAATAAAGGTATAGATAATGGTTTTGGCGAATTGCTTGACACAACCTATCGGTAATAAACACGCAAAACATCAAAACGGCTTAACATTCAAATAATTCTTCGCTAATAATAATAGTTATGTTGTTTTCGGATTCGTTTCTTTTCAAAAATAATGTAATAATCATAAAAACAGCGCAAAGAAGAGATATTTCGCCGAAACGACGACAACGAACTTCACTTTTTTCACTCGTTTTTGGAGAAAAACACTAAAAATTCTCGTTTTTTGAATTTATTTAATGCCTTTCTTTCGCTAAAATCACTTTCGGATCATTGAATTTAGCTTTTCTTCCATTCAAATAATGTATTCTTTTGTTTAATTAATTTATCGATTCTTTGATTTATTAGATAAAGTCTTCTCACGATTTATAGTCAAATGTTTGCAAAAAATAGTTTTTATATAATATTATATTCTATTTATATGTTATTTGACTAAAGATTTTAAATAAACTTTTAGACAATTATTTTGTATTAAATTGAATTAAAAATACATAATTCTATGGTTATCTGACCCAAACACTAAACATGAATTGACTTTTAAAAGAGTGATCATTGTATTTTCTCTTTCATTTGCATGATGTTGGTCATAATGAGCAATGTATATTCAATATTTAAATGTTGATATTGACAACAAATCAATTATTAATTGAAACGATTAATTAATTAATGTTTTGATTATTACATTTTGTTGTTTTTGTCGCTTGATGCAAATATTTATGTCAATTAAGTAAAGCAAACAAAACAGACATAAGAGACTCAAAACAATTAGTTTCGGACACAACTGTTGCTGTAATACAAATACGAAGAAATTTGCCAAAAAATGTGAACCAATGATAACCAGTAGATCCAGTTCTGAGCGATTGACTGAAGGCCTTAACTATGGGTTCACTTGGTTTTGATTGTTTGTGTGATGGTTGTGATGGTTGTCAGCCCCGAAGCCATCACTAGTGAGTCTGCCACCAATAATTGACCTGAACTGCCAATACAACCTGTGTTGTCAGGAAGGGGACAGAACTCAAGGCTAGCCTAGCACTGACATTAACTGACAGAGTGCCTAAAATCTGGCGAAACAAACCACAGGAGATATTCATAAGAATATTCATCTCAAAGATAAGCACTCAATGGTTAATAACTTAAACATTTAATTCAAATACAAATAATATCTAAACTCATATCGAAATTCCATTAAATTAAGTCATCTATTAATTAATTAATTGATTAAATAAATTTCAATTTTGTTTTCATTCGATGATTGATTACATTCACACTT
Organism: Fuscozetes fuscipes; assembly: GCA_034702105.1. NCBI lineage: Eukaryota > Metazoa > Arthropoda > Arachnida > Sarcoptiformes > Ceratozetidae > Fuscozetes > Fuscozetes fuscipes. The sequence continues at coordinate 23,878 of JAQGCS010000357.1, forward strand.
GAATTTAGACTCAAATGAATCACTCAATTGATTGCATAAAACTTTTTGAATGAAAAGAGAATTTGTTTGAAAATAAGATGCAATTATTGATGACATGAATGACCTCTACTATAATTGCTTTATTATTTTGACCGAAAAGCTATAGCTATGGGATCCGGCACTCATATGAGCATCAATTTCAAAATTATAGAGTAGATTGCCTTCAAAGTTGAAGCACTGGACGCATACTATTGACCATAAATTATCATAAAAAGGGAACAGAATTTGTGAAATTCAAATAATAAAAATGGACACAAATTACAGTATAGTTAGACCGAGTTTGAGGCATACCGTTTCCAATTTGAATGAATTGCCTTAAGCCTAGTGAGAGAAAAGCCACTGTCGGTCCACCGATGACTTTGTTCTTCTCTTTGTATAACTCCTCAAACGTCTCTATAATCCGACGAAAAGATAAATCATTGCAATAATTGTCAGTTTATTCGGAGCTTCGGTTTTGAATTTTAAAGCCTAAAGTGTTGCACTTATTCTGTGAGCTATTCGTTTGTTGAGAAAAAGAACTCAGAGATAATGTAATCATTAGTTTTAGTGTTTTAACCACTTTTTGGTCATAACTTTTTGTCTATAATTTTCTTTTGCACTTCTCTGGCATTGTCTCTGCCTTTCATTTTGAACACAATTTCGACTCAATGGGGGGTTTGAGTGATGTATCGACGAAAACAGTTACTAATTGTTTGCCAACGCGTAAAATATAGTCAGAACACTATACCATCGGTTCGATTGAGTTGTGCTGTGAAGTCATTAACATTTTCCTAAACTATCACTACTCTCAGGCCATTAATACACTCTGCTGGCCATCTCTCTCTCTCTCTCTCTCTCTCTCTCTCTCTCTCTCTCTCTCTCT
>JAQGCS010000358.1:0-24752 GCA_034702105.1 Fuscozetes fuscipes
CTTTTATGAATAAAATACATATAATTTTATATCATTATGATATCTGGTTAAAAAGTTATTCGACATTTAAATATTTCTCTCAACTAGAATCACCCTGTATATGTTCAAACCCGTAAACACCAAATTAATAATGCAATTGAGAAACTTGAGAGAAAGCTAGTTTAAAAATCTGCAACAACTTTGCATTAAGTTTGATGATTCAGAATTGAAATTCTTGTGGAGAATAAAGTTTTTTTTAATGGCTTAAATATGTTTTGAGACATATATTGAGATGAATTGAGAGATGTATTGAGAGATCGCTTTTTCGTCATATTTCAAAACAAACTTATATTTTCAAAAATTAAGCGATTTTTGAAGCAATAAATTGAATTTCGAAAAAATTGTTTGTTTTTCCTATAATTAGAATAAGATTTGTCACCGAGACTTAAAACTTGAAAATATATTACTCGATGAAAAAGGAAATGCCAAGGTACTTAATCATACACTAATTTAAGGCTCAATTTATTTCTGGTTTAATTTTGTTGACAAATAGATCGCAGATTTTGGTTTATCCAATGTCTTCGATGAAAAACATTTCCTGCAAACATTTTGTGGCAGTCCTCTCTATGCATCGCCAGAGATTGTTAAGGGATCGCCATATTATGGACCTGAGGTTAATATCCACCATTTGAATGATGGCACCTTTTAATATTTGAATGGCATTTGCAGGTCGATTGTTGGTCACTGGGAGTCCTTCTCTATACTCTAGTTTATGGGGCGATGCCTTTCGATGGAAGTAATTTCAAAAAACTGGTCAAACAAATATCCGAATCCAATTATTTTGAGCCGAAGCAAAAATCGGGTTCGTTTTAATTTTTGTCCACTTATTCACAAAATAAACTTATAATTTGTGGGCGTTTCACAAATTAGCGATAAATACAAATATTAAACTTTAGAAACTCTATCCATTAAATTGTTTTTATCGAAAACAACTTAGATTAGAGGTTTTAAAATAAATTGTTCTGGATTGTTTATATAATTGTCTAATTCAATGAGGGGTTGGCCTAAATATTGGCACATTTCGCTTACAAATGCAAGTCTTGTATTTCATGGGTTTGTTATGTTATCACAACTTTTGTTTAATTACTACTAATTCTGTTGAGAAAAATACACTATAATTGAAATTCTTGTCATTTCAAACGAAAAGACATTTAAAACAATAATGACTTGATCTAAATTTAAAATTATCAAGCTAGATCTTACAACCTTTTAATTATCTTATTAAAAAGAACCAGTTCATAAAATAATTATCGATTACTCAATAACGAGTTCTTATTCTTATTGATTTATTTCAATATTATTGGAATCAATTACAAAATTTTTTAGATTAGCTAAAACTCAGATTTTTTACTGAATTTATTAAGAAGAAAGGCATAAGAAAGCTAACTGTTAAGTTAAATTAATGAGGTTAAAAATTATCAGAGAATTATGTGCAAGTACATTGGAATTAATTTAATATTTGTTGGTCTAAAGTGAGTGGAGTCTAATGTCGTAATATTTCTATAATTAGAAGCGTCTGATCTGATAAAGCGATTGCTTGCACCGAATCCAACACAAAGAGCCACTATTATAGACATTTGCACTGATTGGTGGGTGAATCAGGGATTTGAGCACTCCTTACTTCAGGTGGCAGAAGATATGGCAAACCTAACGCCTGTCAGACTCGAAATACTACTGGCTTTGGCTCCAGTCTCGCCCTCCGCTGATAAGTCTGTAACAAATCCTTTTAGTTCGACAGAAGCCACAAATCAGGAAATAAGTGATAAGACTAATGAAAATATTGAGAATTTGGAGCAATTATCCACTGATATGAATGAAACGGAAACCGCTTCAAAGAAACGATTGGCGAACCCCTCTTTCGATCAAAACATGTCTACAGTTATGACCCCAACGCCTAAGAAAAAGAAATCTAAAAATGAGTCCAATATTATCACCGATGACAAAAAAGTCAAAAACAATGAGACACAAAATATAATCGAACACAACCACCAAAATAACTCACAAACTATTCAAATGACAGACGATTCAAATTGTGATAAAGTAGTGTCGAACATTATCGAGGCAAAAGACGACAAAAACAAGATTATATCAAATGTTGGCTCAAATATAGAACAAACGAAAACTGAAACAAATGATGCCTCAGATTCGTTGACGAAAACAGAGGATAGAGTTTCCCAATCAGTAGAAGGGATGACATATCCGATAACAGTCGATGAAAAATTGTCGCATAAGAATGAGATCAAAGAAGAAACAAATAGAACCCAAACTTCATTACCACAAAACGAAATCGAAAATAAACAAAATGATAGAACTGTCGAATCAATCGAACAAAAAAAGGCTAAAGAAGAAGAAGAATTGCCACAAATCAAAGATTCCTCACTAGTCGTCGACAAATCACTAGAGTCTGAAATCTCACAAAACAGAATCACAGAAAATAAAAAATCAAATGAGGATTCAGACGAAAGAAAGAAATCAAAAGGAATCAAGGAAGAATCAAAAGATGAAGAGAAGAAAAAGCCTAAACTGGAAAGAAAGCTAAGCACTAAAAGACCTGGGAAGTTATCAATTCCTAATTTATGGAATAAAAGCATTGATTTAACGGACATTCAGTCAGAAAACGGATCCAAAAGTCAAATATTTGAATCGAAGGCTGAACGTAAAGTGCCGTTCATTCCCCTCGGCTTTAGAGTCTCTGACGCCAAACAAGCTTTTGAAAGGCGTTGTTCTGTTCCCGCAAATAATCTGCTTCATTCAATGTCCACCTATAGCAAGGCTAAAGATTCAGAATCTACGATGGAACAAGAACAAAAGAATGTCTCCAATTCAAGACAAAGAACTCCTAAATTAAATTCTAGAAGTATGAGTATGAATGAAATGCTTGAATCACCCAAAAGAGTACAGGAACTCAATGACATTCTTAAGAGTAAGGAACACAAAACCAACAAAAATGATCTTCAAATTAAAACAACCGATGAAAGAAGTGACGAAACAAATATTAAGCCACAAACCGAAGAGATTCCAACTCAAGATGTTTCTAACAATGAGTTGATTTCAACGCCAGTTATTGACAAAAATATGGCCAAAGATATACTGAAGAAGACTATAGCGAAGGCAAAACTTATGGAAAAAAGGCACGACTCTAACGAATCTTCTCCTGTGACCACTCCTTTAGTTTCAATTGAAAATTCAGACGTTTCCATACTTTCTGAGCCGTCGTTCTTCCGAAAGGCGCGTCCCTTTGTTAAAGAAGAGGCGGAAACCCCCACTATTGATACCGACATAAAGGTTGAAGTGAAGGCAAAAAGTGATAAAACAATTAAATGTGATTCAAATTTGGATAAAACAATATCTTCGGGAATAGTCTCAACACCTGATTTGGATGACAAGGATAAAATTGATTCCTCTGAAACGAAATCAGCACCTATTGCGCGCAGCTATAAAAAAGTGACCTTCACTAAAGATGGTGCATGTATTACAGAGACGGGCAAGATTTATTCATCAGAAGGAACTGATGGTTCATACACCAGAGTTGAGAAGAAAAGCAAAGTAACGCATTTCCCAACAATCGATGTACAGACCAAGAGTAATGAAGAAAGTGGCAAAGACAGTGTCCAGCGATCAGACAGTCACAGCTCTTCGGGTTCTCTCGATATATTCGATGATATATTCGACAATCATTGGTGTGGCGATGAAGTGATTTTCCCTAATATGAAATCATTGCTGCAAGGTGTGATGGGAAACCGCAAACCCCGGCGCCGTTCCAGAGCTGAAAGTTGTGAACGTAATGCTAGCGATTGGTTTGGTATAAGAAAAAATACATCAAATGTTTCGGACCAAGACACAGAAGATGATGACTACGAGTCATTCTTTTCGAGAGGCTTTCGGCCCACTTCGAGAACCAATACTTCTTTATTCGACAAATCAGTTTTCTCCAAACATTTCAAAGATATCGATAAAGAATTTGGTCAATTAGATAATTCGTATCGAGATCTGAATCGTTCGATAAGCCGCGACCGGACCTCCTTTTCTTCTCGCATTCACCCTTCTTCCTTTAAAGTAGTATTCGGACCGCAAACAAGTATTTCAAGTATCAGAACCAATAAAAGTGGTGCTCCTTTCGAAACAGAAGACGATGAACACGAAAGCGCTTCAATGGTTAATAACCGAAATTTGTCGTCAGATAATGTAAGGACTCAATGGATTCGAGAACCAGAGAGAAGTTCGACCTCTAATTTGAGAAAAATTGAAAGCTTTGATTCTCCGCGAAAAAGAGTCGAGCAATGGCTTCAGTCAGACAATGGTGACGATAATGACGAAGAGGCTGAAATAAAAAGTGGACCCCTCTCAATGTACGCCACAATTGGTCCAAGAGGAGTTAGAAGATATCTGAGAACAATGAGTGGCCGCCCCAATGATAGACCAAATATCGAACCTGGTAACTCGTCTTCTAGTATTGGTTTATTCCGTAACAATTCCCAACAGTCGAATGTAGTCCACTCTATCCAGTCGTCAACGATTCCGAATAATTCTGTTCTCGAAATGAGATTTTCATTGAATCCGATGACAGTCGAAAACAGTTCTAAATTAATGAACACAAACAGCAATATTTCCGAATCATTAAATCAAAGCAATTGCGAGACTTCGGATCTTTCGGATGAATACCAGAGTAGTATCGCAATACCAGAAAGTTCATCACTTCTGGAACAATTGAGAACTCACGGCTATCGAAATATTGTGAGTCAGCGATTGTCCGGTTCATCTCTCTTCAGTGATTTGGACTCAAGTCTATCAGAAATTGATAAGAACTATAAAAGAGGTAAAAGTGTTTTGAACTGTTCCTCAGTTATTGCCAATGAGAATGTGAACGCATGTGAATGCATGGATCAGACTAACCTTAAGGTCACTTCCAATGCCACTACCAGTGAGACCTCAGTCGCTTCTCATATAAACGCCAATAATAATGAGTCGAAAGCTTCTGAAAGTATTGCGAATCGAATAGATTTTACACAAACTATTAGTGAAAGTCTGAACAACTCTCTGAACCAACAGAGCTGTGAGTCGACATCAAGAGGTTCTGCACGCAATCTGAGCAATAATAGCAAAACTACAGTAACAGATGACTTACCCGAATGTAATCCAACTCTCAAACCGAAGTTAACTACTAATAAAAGTGTGAATTTCAAAGAATCAGTTCAGGAAAGAATTCATCGCAAAAGCTTTTACTCGCGTTTTAATGACGACCGACCGGTTCTGACACCGCGTAGCAGAAGGCGCTCATTCATCGATAGCGACGACGTAGACATCGCTTTCGGATTGAAATCGGGATCTCATCTGAGTAGAAGATCCCATAGCTTTCGAAATAGTCTATCACTAGAAGACAATAATTTTATGCTATCCCGACCCCCTTCGAGTTCTAGCGATTGGTTCACTCGAATGGAGTCAAAAGCCTCACAACTGATGGATGACTTGTTGAACAACGACAACATGTTCTCAATTCACTCTAGAAGTAGACAATCATCAGGAAATCACTTTTCATTTGATTCACATCGAAGATCGTCTTCCACTGCGAGAAGTGCTTTGTCTACTCCTTTCTCTTATAAATCAGATTTGAATTCTGTTTCAAATAACTTAGACATTAATGGAGAAAATGTGAGTCAAACCGATTGTAATTCAGTGGAGAATCTCAAATCTCCGGAAGAAGTGTTGCGGAGAGCTATTGACATATTGTCACAAACGTCTCAAACAGACTCCAACTGAAAACCTAATTATAATTAATAATACTTTGACTAAAAATTTTGACTTTTATATTGAATGTCAATGGTGATTGTTCAATGTTAGCATGGTTTATTTATTTTTGAATATTTAAAAATGATGTGGAGCTAAGTTGGCAACTGTCCACTTATAGCAAATGTGAGTTGTCTTCAATTAGAAGACATCGTGGATTCACTTTTGTTTTAATAAAGACATCAATGGATTTGAAACTTTATTTTGAAAATTTTACACATTTTTCCAATTATTGCTTACAAATCGACTCAAAATATAATTTAAGGAATAATTGGGAAGAAGTGCTATATTTCGAGCAAATTAACGATATTTACATAATTAGTATAAATTAAGCTTTTGATACATCTCAACAAAAACTGGTTTCTCTATAGATTCGAAGTGAAGACATGGAATGACAGACAAAAGCAAAATAAGATCAGTTGTCGAGAGGAAGGAATGGAAACATTGTAGAAAAGTATCGATAAATTGTGAAAATGTTTGCATATTTCATATGTCGGATAAGTTGAGACAAAACAAACTAATACTGAAATAAATGTATAGAAATTATATTGTAATCACAGTTCGGTTATTGGAGTCATTTTCAATGGATAGCGAACGGCCTCTTCGAGCGCTCGATTGCTCTCTTCTATATTGAGGTCTATGTTGGGAATGAACACAAACTCAGGCTTTCGGTAATTGAGATCATTTGGCAGACAATTGGCGTTTGTGTTGTTATCATTAGAGAACCACTGATTTTTGACGATTCCCGTCAAACCATATTTGCATCGAATGACAAAAATTATAAAAACGCCGCAAATCAACAAAATTCCAATCATTATCGCTATTATGATCGGAATCTTAGTGTCTAATTGGAAGCACCCGAACTCATCCCTTTCTAAATCAATCAATAATTTAGAGGCGAGTGCGGGAGGACTCTGACACTCCACACGTGAAACACTAATTAATAAATCTAAAAATGGATAAGAGATTTGTTTACTGGAATCGTTCATTTGTTTGGCAGAAGTATTGCTCTCTAAGAGATAGCTTTGTAGCCATTCCAGACTACAGTTGCAATGGAAAGGGTTGTCCCTAACGTCTAAGAATATCTGCCTTCCTATTGTGTTCACAAATTCCAATTGTAATGTTATGAACCCATTGGACCGGAAGGAGAGGTATCTAACATTTGGAATATCACTGAACACACTATTGTCGATATGTGTCAACAGTCTGTTCCCGGATACCTCTAAGCGCTCCAAATGAGACAAACCATCGAAAGCTTTCAATTCTATGGACTAAAGCCAAGACATTAATTTTAAAATCAGTTTATTATCGAATGATTGAAACTTACAGAAAGGGTTTCCGTTTTATTGATTTCTAATGTTTTCAAATGTTTGAGATTTTCAAATGCTTTCGACGAAACACTCGTTAAATAGTTTTCTCCGATTTGTAACTCTTCCAAAAGGTTTAAGTCTTTGAATGGATTCGAAGGTATTTCCTGTAAATAATTAATTATTAGTACAAAACAAGTGATTATAACGAGACTCGCCTTCAAATGATTATTTGTTAGCCGAAGAATCGAGAGTCTACTCAGTCCTCTAAAGCAATGGTCTTCGAGACCACTGAGAGAACAGCCATCGAGAAAGAGCTCAGACAAAGAATTCAATTGATAAAAGGCATCATTCGATATATTAAACAAAGGGTTTGAGCCCAAGTCTAGGACTTGAAGTTTTGGCACAAATTGCAGGGAATCGCTCGGAATAACATTCAATTGATTTGATCGCAGATTGATTTCAAGCAAATCGTTGAGACCCACAAAAGCATTCACTGATATATAACTGATTCGGTTTTCAGATAAGTCTAATGTCTGTAATGACCATAACTTTCGAAATACGTTTGCATTCAATTCTTCGAGTTTATTGTCATTCAAATACATTCGTCTCAAAGAAGTTAATCCATTAAATGTGTTGTTTTCTATTGAAGTCAAGAGATTTGTTTTGAGAATTATTGTTTGAATACGACTGTTGTCTAAGAAGTTGTCCGCTCCTAACGATGACAATTGGTTTCGAGAGATATCCAGGAGTTCTAAGTTCCGATAAACAGAGAGAGAAGACTTGATTCCTCGGATGTGATTGTCGTAGAGATGCAACTCTTTGAGGGCAGGGTTTAAAGTGTGCGGAACGTATTCTAAGTCAGCTTCTGATCCACAAATTGTGGTCAACTTGAGATCGTCACAAAGACAACCGCGCGGACACATTGCAGTCACATCCCGTACTAATACTGTGCTAAACATCACTAAAATTGTCAAACATTTAACAAATGAAGCACTCATTTGGCACTTCATTGCATCCGATTTTGTCAATTGAATCGACTTTAACCACAATATTATGGCATTCAATACATTCAATACATTTAAAACTATTGATTAGTTTCCGCTCAAAAGCTTTTGGAAGACTCGCAACTAATTTGAATCAATGTCTGTGTCTTACACTTGAAGTCAATTCATTTAATTTCATTAATTGTTTAATTGATTTCGCATTCATTTCATAAACGAGTCGTCAAACGATTTATTGTGAAATCAAAATAACATTTCATTATTGGAGTCAAATGTAAACAAAAGTAATTTAATATCTAATCAGTTGAACTATAAGTGATGCCATTATTATTATATGATTGCATTGAATTTAACCCTGTTACAATCTTACAATGTCACTCACAACAATCATAATAAACGACAGTCAAATCTGCTTTTGTGTACACTTTTCATTAGACTTGAATTATACGCTCACTTACCAAGTTCTTCTTAATGAACCTCAATTACATAATTATACTTTAGTTTAATTTAATTATTTTATCTACTAATTTGTTAATTTATCAAGGAGATTTGTATTTATTGATACTAAAAGGTTTATAAAACTTAAATAGCTTTGTCTGTAATGAAGAGCTGAATGCGAAGAATGCGGTCGTTTTCCTGTTATTGTATTGAAAGGCATTTAAACGACAGCGCTATCTGTCTTAACAATAGTTTGTTAAAAAAATTAATTTGTCATGATCAATTTGATTTATTCATATTTTAATAAGTTGTAATTGAGAAAATCTAAGCAAATGTTTTGTCAAAATTGATAAATATTTGAGTTTCAATATTTTGTTTTGCATTTTCCAATCATTTTGGTCTTATTTGAGGGGTGGCCACCCAAAATTTTTTTGGGGGGGGGATCTAGAGGGTTGTAAAAATTTGCCGCCTCGCTTCGCTATAACACAAAAGGCGAAGTACGGTAAAAGGCAGTGATGGGGTATACCTATAATCTTAAAATTTTCAAATTTTCATTTTAATGTTTTGGGTTAAGTCAGTAGAAATGGAAAGTAATTGGCATATTTTAAATCGAACCATACAAAATTTATTCCCAATTTATATCAGACCGCATAAAGTTTATCAATTGATCAGGGTCACTTCAAGTTTTAACATTAAAACTTATACTGGAACAGTAAAAAATACATTTCTCGCTTCAAATCAAATATTATGAATACAAATGTTTTTTCAAAATTAAGAATTGATTTATAAGTTATTCAAATATAATAAGAATATAAAGAAAAATTGCGAATAGTTTTGGCTGAAAATCGATTGCAATCAAAGAATGAAAGAAAGGTTTTGTCGGTTTTGTGAGCTTTTATATCAAGTCTTATCTAAAACGTTATTCAATTAATACTCAGGAATAATGAATTTGAATATAAATATTGGTTAGGAATATTCTCAATGCAATTGTCTTTACATAAAGTAATGCATAAATTATTTAAAAGATAATCAATAGTTTTCAGAATTGAATCTTTTGTTTCAAATAAATGAATGTTTTGAATACAATCTATTTTGAGGCCAAGAATAATAATTAGTGTAAAAAATGAGCTAACACTCAATTATTTATGTTTTATACTAACGGAATGTTTTATACTTAAGAATAGACTCATTTTTATAAACTTAATCATATTTATTGGAAGGGATTTACATTATTTTACATAACATTATAATGTTCTACGATATCAAATATTCAAATAACAGATTCTTTGTTCCTCTCGTTATCGTCACCACTAGTACTCGATCGACTGCTCAGAGATCCCGGTCCTCCACCGCATGTACTGCCGCTGGCATTTGCCGTACATATTTGAAGTTCAATTTCAGCCAATCTAAGCAGTTATAGTAAAGTTGTAGGCTATCACTCAATCAAGTATTTAATTACCTGTTCTCCACTTCCCACTGCTGTTGACTGAGTTTGATAGTCATCGAAGCGTTTTCTGTTTCCAAACTTTGCAATCGTTCTCTGAGTCGTTTAATCTCTGCGAGAAGAGCCGGGTCCTGGGCTATGTCGCTTCCCATTTGGATATGATGACTATCTGTGCTCAATGTAGACGATGGAGTGTGCATTGCCATCGCGTGAGGAACTGCCAGATGAGTAGATGATACAGCCGGACTCACCCCACAAAAGGCTTGTACTGTTGACCCACTGACCGGCGAGTGTGGAAAGAAAGGGATGAGACCCGCATGTGGCTGAGGGGAACGCCTATCGTAACCAATTAATTGAAGGTTTGGCGCCAATATTTGAGGTGAATATAACAATGATTGAGAATTGGGAGGAATGGGTGAACATCCTATTATTCCACCACCAGTTTGATAAAAATTGGTTCCATTATTGTTTTCATTAATTTTGAGTGAAGTCTGCATAATATCGGGTTTATTACTGCCTTCGCTGACATTACTCTCACTGTCCAACAATTCTTTTGGGATTTTCTGATTTTTGTCATCTCTTTCTCTGTCGAGTTCGTCATCAGTCAGAAGAGTTGCTGTCGAGGCTGATGTCTGCTCTTTGCGTGTAATTTGCATTTCACTGACAGGCACTTTACCTTTTGATTCAACCAAACCAGGAGTGCTACGACTCCTTCCCATCGCAACTGAGTTCAAAATTATACCTTCAATAATAAAAAATTTTAATGTTTGACTCACTCTTTTTGAGGGGTTCTTTGCGATACTTTTCCAACCTTTTCACAGCTATTGCTTCCAACCGGACTCTGGCCGCCGGATAATCCTTCAGCACATCCCACATATCCTAATCAATTGAAATTTTATCAGTTGACACTCAATTTGTTATATGCGAAGTAATGTCATACCTGTTTATTCAAGCAAAATAAATCGCTATAACCAACACTTTTCACTGATGCTGTGCGACGATTGCCAGCGGTTCCCATATTAAGAATACTTATTTCCCCAAAATAGCTGCCTGCGCGAAGAGTGGCCAACACTGTCTTACCATTATCTGTGACAACTTGTAATCTTTGATAGGAAAACAAAAACGTGACATTTGAAGTAGGAGAGGCAACTAACCTTCCTCTATTAACGATGTACATTTCCTTTCCAACCTCTCCTTTTCTACAAATATAATCTCCAGGACTGAAGAGGACAGGTCTTAATCTTAGGACAAGTTCACATAGAAAGCCCGCCTCAGTATTTTGGAAGATTTCCACTCTTTTCAAAGTATCCAAATGAACGTGAATTGCGATCTCGGCTTTCAGTTTGTCTTAAATATACACATTTTGAGCCCTTTGTTGGTTATCAGACGAAAGTACAATACCTGGAAGGCAACCGACAGATCTCTCCTCATCAGATGACTTTTGTGTCATCCATAAGTAGTCGAACCATCGAATCACTTTTGTCTGGATGTGTTCGGGGACTCTTCTCATTCGCATATATGTCTTAACCGCATCCAATTTGGCTGATTTCAGAACAAATACAAAAACAAATTAAAGTATATTCTTATACTAAAAACACTATTGCTATTAGAATACTGGTTCGTTTAATTTGTGAAATAATTGCATCAGACTAGTCTTATTTTATTGAAGTAAACAAACCTTGAAATTCTTTTCGGGCGGCACTGACATTGGTAACAATATTTGCCACATATCCTAAGACAGCTGTTCAACGAAGAAGACCAACCATTCATTTGATATAATATAAGAAAAATAGGAAGCAATGGAATCGATACAAACTTGCGAACAGAAAGAGTCCCAAAACAAGTTCCATAACTAAGAAAAAGTATTCGCTTTTGGTTCTGGGTGTCGGTAAATCACCTGAAATTGATTCAATAGTTATTATGGCTTTAATGAAATGGAAGACAGACCTGTGAGAGTCAATGCCAGGACAGACCAATACATTGCACTGAATTGAAGAGACGATGAATAAAAGTGTGGAACAATGAAAGCAATGCTTACTGTAAATAATCGCATTGGACTCCAACACAATTATCTTTTTTTGAGTCTTTGAACCAGTCGTGAGAACCGAAACCATTGTTGAGATGTAGAATTTGACATAAACAGGCGTTCCAATGGAAAATTACAAGAATATAATGAATTAACGAAAGAGTTCTGAAAACATTTGGATAATTTGTGTGACGTTCTGTGCGGTCGAGAAATGCCCAAAATCTGTAGATTTTGACCAAACGGAAACACCTCAGAATTGATTTGAAACCAATTGATAAGTAAAGGAAGTCAAGGGGCAGAAGACACAAACAGTCGATGTAAAACATTGTGCAATTCATGTAATGTTGTCGCAGTTTCACACCGTCTGTCTGAAGAACACCCTCTTCGAGATAACCGGTTCGAAAATGAACCGCAATGTCGAGTATATAAACAAAATCAGACAAATAGTCTAATGTAAACCATGTGCCCACTGTTTGTTCACTGATCTCTTGGAAAGCGCACCGGTAGATAATGGTCCAGAAGTTATAGAGAAACGCCACACTCACAACCATTGACCAGTAATAACACAATCGGCCGGACGGGTCGAATACAAAAGACCAATTGCAACCTCCTTTATCACTGCCAGAAGTAGATGTCTCCCAGCGCTCGAACTCTTTCTTTATTTCTTTCCTTCGCTGTTCTCTTGTCTTCTTTGGTATTTCCAAATCAGAGCTCATATGAGCTCTACTTATAAAACCTATATTTGTATCAAATTATTTTAAAACTTAATTTAATTAATTGCAACTTATTTAGTATTTCATCGCTTTTAAACATCGTTCAAAACAATTATCGGTGAATCATAGATTGTGCCTGTCAACATTCAAATGTTAAAGCTTTAACTTAGTTTTGCTTTCAAAGATAATTTAAGGAGGACTAAAATATTCAAGTTTCTAATAATTAGGTTTACATTATAATTCATAACCTAGAAGAAAACATTCATCCAAAGCATGAAACTGAAAAAAGCCTCAAAAACCTGATCTGAACGACAATCAAAAATAGATGTGTCTGTGAAGTGATTTGCAATTCGCTTATGGAAGCAATGGAGCACATATTGAGCACATATCGAACACATATTCTGTGCAAATGTTTGTCACATTGATAATCATCATATCAATGTTTATCAGATTATCACAGTTTGTGTTCATTCAAAGTCAAACTAATCTCACTTTCAATCAGTTCCAAAGAATTTATTACTATTCATCAGTTTATCGATCTCTCATTATTTTGAGATTGGTCACTCCACAATACATGTACAGTAAAGGGCATATAATAGTGTATTACAATGTTAAGTTCAATGGAAGCAAAGCTCAATACAGATTAGGCAAGTTATAGTAAACAAGTGGATTATCTTTTATTCAAAGATTTATTCTTATCAACACTTGTGATAATGAATCAAATGACTGAAAATTTAAATTTATTTCATTTTTTCTGGGAATCTCATTGAATTCAAAGCCGCGATTAGGGCCGCATTTAATATGATTACCCCCGAAATGTTGGCCAACACCCGAAGAAACTGGATTGAGCGGTTGTGTCATACAATCGCCTGTGAAGGACATCATATAGAGCCATATATTAGATAATATTATTTAACTGAATAAAATTCATCTTATAAAGAGCCTAAACTGTACCTCATTCAGCCAATACATTAGTATATGCCCTTTACTGTATATATAAAATGACAAAAACATTCAAATGCCTTCAATATTATTTTCAGTTAGTGTCGAGAATTTGTCAACAAATTATCAAATCTCTTCTTTTTTAATTTTATTAATTTTCTCATTTAAAACACATTTAGATATTTTAATAAAAGTAAATGATCATGCAAATTTATTGCTAAGCGAATGTTTGACTGACCTGCCACTGAGCCTCGAGCTTTCATTTTGGCGTCTCTTCCTTTTCCGTTACCCATATAAGCACTGATACCACTGACTCCTCCGACTGGAGGCTGGAATTTTCCGGTCACAGTGTCTATCAATGACTGACGTGAAGCGCATTTTATTTTTAACTTTTGACCGTCTGCGGGTCGGGCCGACACTATGCTCGTGGAAGCCATTGTTGATGGAATTTGGGAAAGAGATGGACGCGAATGAACACTACTTGTGCTCATTGCCCGGTAGTCTCTACAGGAATTAAAATATAAAATTGTTCATATTAAATCACTTGAAAGTTGGAGAACCAATACTTAAGTGTCTGCAAACCCATATGGGTTTGGGCTTTTTAAATGGGTGTCACTGGAAGACACTCTTAGGTAGTTTAATAATACTGCAATTTATTTGACAAATTTAGTAAAACTCATTGAAGCTTAAAATTTTAAATTAAAAATGTAATCTTGATTAGATATCATTTTGCTTAGAAAAATAAATATAAGAAAATTTTCCGCTAAAATTGGATGAGATTTCATACATGGATTCTATAGGTCTGAGGTTAGGTATTTGCTTATACATAGGTTTAGGTTTTGTGTATAGCCTGAAAATAACCAAACATATAATTAGAGACAAAAACATATTTTTTTTAAACAATGAATTAATTAAAAGTTGAAAAGATTGCTGGTGCCAAATTTGTCATTAAATTTTGTTGGAGTAGTTGTCGGAAATGTGTTCTTCCGAACCGGAATCCCTTGAAAGCCAAGCGGTCGTCTCAATAGAAGTTTTGAGTGAAATGGAAGCGATTCCCACAAGAATTTCAATGTTTAGATAAGCTCAAGTCATTTGATCGGTTCTAACTGAATGACTTTTTATTCTGTGTCTCTCAGGAAAAGTTATATTTATTTTGATCCAAAGAATATTATAAATAACGAGTCATTCACTTTATTTAATGAATTTTTTATAATTAATTCCAAAAATAATGGTTTTGTTAATAATTTAAAATTCATTTGTCATTTAATCCTCTCATCAGAGGCTAAATGGAAGCCATTCTTAAATTTTTATCAAAAACTAACTATTTTACTCAAGATCAAATTTAAGTTTATATAACTAGTTCATCTATATTAAAAGGTAAGCAATTTAATAAACATTCGAATCATTTCATTGAGTAGTTTCTCAATACTTAAATTAAAGCTTAGTCAGCATTCTATTTAAAAAATCAAGTGAAAGAAATGACCTGTCTTATGAACACTTTGTATATATATAATTCAATCAATAAAACAAGTTCGGATCAGACCCAATTCCCACTACATTTACATCCAATTGAAATCCCCATGTTTCACGTCCATTTTTGATTAACATATTCCCAGCCCATCTCTCTACAAGGCATATCTTTATAGGCTAGCCTAAATTCCATCATTCTACAAGGTCCATGTATCTATAGGCAAATCTCATCCTCATCCCTCTCAACTCCTTCAAAACCTCTTCAACAATGAATTTTACCATTTTCAAAATTTTTGAAACAGGTGGGGGCGGGCGAGTGGTCGGTGATGCACAAAACTATATACTACATTCCATAAATGTAGTGAAAAGGTTACGACAAAACATTATTTAGTGAATGAAAGTCACAATAATTGGGGCAAAAGACAGTCACTTGTGTTATGTCATGATTTTTCAGATCGTCTATTATTGGTCTATTCGTTTATAATTTTTCTATCATTTAAATAATTATAAAAATATTATTATTTAATTTTATTTTAAGATTTGATGGGTAATCAATATTTAATAGTTTATTTTTCTTCTAATATTCTGTTTTCATTTAGAAAGAAAAATAATTTTCAATATTTAATTGCTTCGAGTAATAAAAAAAATGACTAAAAATAAATAAATAACAATAAAAAAGAGATACTTTTGGAATGACATACCTCTGAACAATACTAACTCCTCCTAGGTGAGATGTAATGATTCCGGGCACAACTCGCGGGCCGTTGGCAGTAGACAACTGGCCACTACCGTATCTGACATTTTCTGGGGCGGCATTGCTGATGACTGCCACTTCATCCAAGTCATCGTCGAGATGTCTGCCCGATGTACTGCATGGCGTATATTTGACTATTTTACCCGAATCTTTGCTCCCAGATCTCAGAGAACTGGGCAATGAAATCTTTTTGATCATGATGCAAATTTATTTTGTCGGGAGGTTTGCATAGCCTTATCCACAATCTTATCGATCGCCACATCCACTCCACAATTCATTCAAATATTTTCTTCAATATTTCATTTATTAATATTTTATTTGTTAAACGAATCTATTGAACGACAAAACAATTTAAACATATATTTAAAATTTTGCACTCAATCTGTTATTAAGTGATTCCAATTAAAAATTTACTTATTAGGAGGGCCACTCTCTTGGCTTACCCTTAAAAGACTCTACACTGCTGCACTTCAATTTAATTTTGAATCAATTATCAAAGTGACCAAATTTCTTTGATTGCTCAATGTGCCTTCATTTGGATTTATTTCCTTTCATATTTGAAAATTATTTTCAATTTTTATAATTTTATGTTTATTTAAGCTGACAAGTAACATAATAGCTAGACCCTTTCTCAACAATTGATTCATATAATAGATGTGTAGATTAAAATAGAAACAAAAATAAATCGATTTTTTACTTTCAATTAATAAAAATTATATAATTTAATGGCTTCTGTAATGTCTTAAAAATTTGAAATTTTTTTCATATCAAATACTATTTTGAGTATAAGTCAATACAGTGTACCTCCATTTTTGTGAACATGGTCGTTTAAGACAAATTAGTTCATAAAATTGGAAAGTTCACAAGAATGGACTTCGATTAGAAGCACATTCATTTATTAATACTTCTAACAGGGGTATAGGCAAAATTTGGTCCTTCTAGTTTTTGGTCCTGAGGAGAGCCCCCTAGATTTGAGGCAAACGCGGACTTTCTGCTGAGCGAAGTGAGGGGGCAAAATGTGGAAAAATTATCTCCCGCTACCCCCTCCCCTCGAAATTTTGGAGAGTCAGAAAAAAGCTCAAAGGGAGACCCTTTGTGTTTTTTCCCGGCGAGTCAGCAAAAATACCCCCTGACTTTTTGATCTGAGGAACCCCCTCAGGTCGGGTACCTTCCGCACCCCTGATTCCTAAAGACAGTGAAACTAAAGAACTAAAACTTGAAGTAATCGTCGATTTTTGCTTGTTTATATTCATATAGTTTTTTCAGTTCATAAAATTGGATTCAAATTAGTATTGTTTTGAACTACAAATACTTCACATATTGGTTCACAAAAATGGAAACTTCATAACAATTGGATCTTCTCATACATTAAATGAATGGGAGAGGGATCATTATTTCAGCTTTAAGTTCGCAAAAACCGAATTGTCATAAAAACGGTGCTTCATAAAAATGGAGCTGGATTGTATATGATTAGACATTAGACAGGCGTAATTTGCAAAATCAAAAGTGGAACCAGATAAAGGCTTGGTAAAATTGAATCAAACTGAATTGAAAAATGAAAAGTCACCATGTCTAAAATCTTCACTCAAACACAGATATATATATATGTCAATATATATATAACGATATATATGTAACATATACAGTATAATATAAGATTTTTTGTTAACTTTAGAAGAGTTTACACCAGTAATGAGTCAGTATTCAGTCTAAATAGTCCATTGTTGAATCCACCCGTCAACCTTTTGTCCAGATTTTACAATCTCCTATACCCCCTTAAATAGAACTAGATAATCTATCTAATCAAGCTAAATCTAGTGGAAATACAATATAGATAAGTAGTGTGTCAAAAATATATTTTACTATATGCTGACCGAAATTTGCCACACATTTAGTTGCGATTAAACATTAATTCTTCAAAATTCAGTTCACTTCTGATTTTAATGATTGATTCGCTGTAAAAGATCTGCGCAAACATTACTTTAATTAATTATACCCAAGTGTTTGAGGTGAGTTCAATTGAAAACAAAATAGATTAATTTATATTTAAAATACTTCAAAAGTAACTTGAACATACCTTGATTTTGATATAATTTTAGTCATATTAGTGAATTCAATTAACTATGTAATTTTGAATCGTAAAGAGAAAGGAATTGTAATGCAGTCCAGACTTCACTTCACTAAAGAGTTTGAAATCTCATTCATTAAACAAAAATAATAGAAAATTACTCGAAATAAGTGGTTCTTTCAAATGAAATCTAAACTCAATTTACTTTAAAAATAAATTATCCGAAACTAACTCTCATTAATCAGTCGGCGCCCGAATTACAATAGAGTTAAGTACCGATAATAGCCTTCTTTGCGAAATTTGAGTCAAATATTAGAATTCTTTTGTTAAACGTTTAAATGAGAATATTTGCGTTTAGAATATTAATTCCAATTCTTCTCAAATAATATTTGTGGTAATCCTTTGACCAAAGAATATACAATTGAATGTATGGTTCAATTTTATATATAGTTTTGATGACATTCGCATTGTTTGAAAAAAGCAATTGAATTGAAAACTACAGTATTTATGCCCTAACTCTTTGTAATTAAATCAAATGTAATCTTTGAACTCCCGATAAATTCTATCATTTGATTAAAATTTAAAAACAGATTCGATTTTATAGAAGTAATTAAATTAAATCGATTTAATGTATAAAATTTATGAAACTAAATGTGAGTTTAAATATAATTTGGTTATCATCAATATTACTCACAATTTGTTACAGTAAGCAAAAAATGTGACAAGCTAAATAAACTATATGATAGCATTGAGATTATTGTTGAAATTATAGCGAATATAATAATTGATTTTTAGATGAAAATAATTTATTAAATACTCACTGACTTGGAAATGATTTGTAGGTTGAGTTTGATTGCGATTCAATTGTGCAAAAGTTGTTGCTATCAAAACATAGAGAATGACAAGAACCTTGCCAAATTTTTATTTATTTATTTGCTATTATTATTAAATTTCAAATAATTGTTTTTCTGAGAATTTAATTAACAAAAATGATATAATTATTTGAATCGAGGAATCATTGCATTGATTACATGATTGCATTCGAGTTCAGTATATTCTGTGTTCTGAAGCCAATTGTCGAGAATTTCTTACACAATTGAAATAAACGAATGGGATTAGAAGTGATACAATAATTGACACTGATACAACATTGAAAAGTAATTAGTTGAGAAACACTTGAGTTGAGCGCTAATGAAATTGTTGTAATCAGAGCTTAAATCGAAACAAACGAGAAATTCTTGATTTAAGGAAATGGAAATCAATCGATAGATAATTATGTGTTTATGTGAGAAATTGCGGACAAAACAGATATTCTGTTCTTTCAATGTTTTGCACTAATTTTGGTGGTTATACCAAAATATAAGCTCTTCGGAGTGGAATGGAATGGTTCTCAACTCTTGTTTTATATGTGTTGTAAATAATATTTTTTCATTTATGCTCTTTTACTCAAAAGTGATGTTTCGGCGATTGCGTGGCTCCCAGTGCTCGAAGTGATGCTCCATTTGGATAAATGATTAAAATATAAAAAGCCTACAATACTTACTATACTGACAATACTGACAAATACTGACAATACTAACAATACTGACACCGATTACAAGCTTTTAATCAAATTCTCAAAATTTTTTCCGAATATAAAGAAAGTCTACGAAAACAAACAGATATTGAAATAGTCTTTCAAAACATTAAAATTAATAAAAGCGAATAAATATAGAAACTATTATTTCTAATAGATTTCAATTAACTTGTCAACTCTAGCTTTGGTTAAACTGCTCTTTTTAAGGCTGTGCTCACTCACTACCGTATAATAGGCGGCAAAGTCTGCTATAACTTGCGATCGATGCTTGAACTCCGGTTAACTGTTTAAACATGATTTGAATAATTGATACAAAAACTTATGCAAAACACATGAATCCTATTTTAATTAAATCAACAATAAGTGATGAATAAGAAAATGCTCCGAACGAATAGAATCTTGGAAAATAATTTTATTTTAAATAAGTATTGAATTAAGAAAATGTTTTACTTATGATTTAATATTTTATTAAATATATAAACATTTCTATAATGAAAATGCATTCGAAGGATATTACAAATCATAATAAATGATTAAAAATCGAATTTTTGTTTTTGAAAATATGTAAAGATTTACAGATTATTATAAAATATAAAATAAGTAAAAATATTATACAAAAATGTTTTGAAAATAAGGCTTAAATTTGCATATTCTGTTGAGAACTCGTCGGACATTTCTTCTTACGCGGCGCCGGAGTTGTGGGGAGACTGAAGTTGGCATTACTTTCAATATCAAAGTTTTCCTGTGAAGGGTTGAGAGGATATGTCTATTATTAGTGCAAAATCTACAGGTGTTTGAGAAAATCAATCGATTCAAACAATCAATACATTCATGCAATCAATATATCAAAGAAGAAAACAATTACATTAAGACTTGTCATAGAATTCATTGAACTCATATATCGACTCGAATTACGATTTGGAAGACCCATAGGACTCAACAAATTCGATACCATTCGACTTAAACGCCTCGAAGATGAGGGCGAAGATGGCGGAAGTGTTGACGAAGATGGCACATGTAATGACTCTAAAGACATGGCCGGAGCTAAAGACTGTCTTCGCATAGAAAATGTTCGGTTAATCTTTTCGCCGAATCCTTTGGTTCGCATTAATGCATATCTAATATTGGAATCAATTTATTAATAAATCTATCGACAAACCAATCAATTCTTACTTCGATTTACTGACAGAGCGAGCGATTGAATTGGCGTAGGAGAAATCCAGAGAATTGAAAGACTGATTTTGAATCACATTTTCCTATTCAGTTTATAATCCGAATCATTTAATTGAAACAAAAACGCATTACAATACCTGAGACTCTCTTAGAGTTATTTCGAGCAGATTTTTAGAGATGTCGGTCAAGAACTTATCTCTGTTGTATTCTGGTACTTTCACTAGAAAGGGATACACCGGAAGAGATCGATTCAGATGTGACTTTTGGTACGTCACAATTGCGAACGAATTCTCAAAATCTAATCATAGAAGTTTGAAAATCAGATAAAATTATAATCTTGTAATAATCGATACAAACCATCACTTTTTTCGGTAAAAATATATTTGATTTGCGATAATTCGATTGTTTCGATGTATTTATAAGTTTTCTTGGAATTCTTTTTGACTCCGGCAGAATTTGGATAATTATTTGACACTTTGAGGGAAAGAGAATTCGTTCGCTTCAGTGTTCGCTTTTTGCACAACTGATGGAATCAAAAATTGAGTCATTACTACATTTTAGGAACAGTTTGTGATTACAATAAGCAAATCGTTGAATAGAAGTAAACTAAACAAATAGTTCTCAAATTTATTGATTTCCTTTGAATCGCTCGAATCGTTTTTAATGAGGAGTTTGACGTCACAGTTCGATATGAAGTGCCGCTGAGATGACAGTAGAGTGGCCGGACAGTCCTCGATATCGTTCAAGAGGTCAAACATTTTCATTTGTCCCTCAGTTTTCTCCTTTCCTTTATTTATTCGTCTGAGAGAAACATAATTATAAAGGAATGGGTCTAAGAATCGGTATTTGACTGACTTATTCACTTCGACTATAGTATTGAGCGCTTCTTTCAGTGAATTGTAATCAGACTTCGTTTCATCAGTTTTCTTGAGAAGGGCTTCAAATTAAATATTTTAAGTCATTTATACAATAAGACAATAGAATACCTTGTAAATAGAGCTCTACTCTGGGTAATCGTTGAATTGGGTTAATAAGCAGCTCTTTAAGAGTCTGTCGACCGAACACAGGGTTTGTTTGAGAGACCTAAACATTAAATGTTTGACTCAATTAATAAAGAAGTGCTTCAAAGCAAAAGTTATTATTACTTTCAAAAAAGAATTGAATTTCGGATATTTGTCAATACATTCGTCGATCATTTCTTTGGTTTTCTCGTGAAAGTTGACATATTGGGGGTAAGCCGTCAAAAATTGGTCAGACTTATCAAAATAAAAAAAAATATTAACATTTGGAGAATTAAGTGTTTGTCTCAATACGTGTTCGACGAAAACTTTTCCGACTTCATTGTCTTCACTCCAGTTTTGAATGATTTTTTCGAGTTTTGACAAAACCTTTTGGTGTACCTCGATAATTGGTGGCAAACAACCAAATATTGTCTTAATTTCGATTTCATTTGGGAAATGGCCGTCCATTTGATGATTTTTAAGGGGATCTCTAAAAATCTTTTAAAAATATTTTTATTTTTGAATTTTTAAAATAAAATTAAAAAGACCTCAATTATAGCCTTCAATATATTAACATAATTGGTCTCAGTTTCGAAGAGTTCGCGACAAATGTAATACGTTTTTGAGTTAGTCTTCGAATCGACTTTTAATTCGCCGCCTAATTGAGATTTTGCTGTCAAACAATTGATCGCAATTAAAATCAATCC
Organism: Fuscozetes fuscipes; assembly: GCA_034702105.1. NCBI lineage: Eukaryota > Metazoa > Arthropoda > Arachnida > Sarcoptiformes > Ceratozetidae > Fuscozetes > Fuscozetes fuscipes. The sequence continues at coordinate 22,447 of JAQGCS010000358.1, forward strand.
ATTGTATAATATTTGTCTCACAAATTGAATTCGACTCCATTGTGAAGGAAACGTCATATTCTGGACTTAAAACATTGGTTGACGAACGAACCGATGAGGAAGGGGTTCGGCATAAATTTCTAGTTCTAAGGGACTTGAAAAAAATGGATTTGAGTGTTTCGAATAAATGAGACGAATGCTTACAAAGTGGAGGTGAAGCTCTTCGTCCTCACGATTCTTAATTTGAATCGATTCGGTGAACCACTGTTTGAATAATTCAATCGAAAAATCAATGAAACGAAAGACAATTAACAAAACATACGCTTTTGTAGACAACATAATCAGGAGTTTTATTGAATTCCTCCAAATTAAGAGCTATTTGTTGGCCTTTATTTGCATTTAATACAAAATGAGAGCAGAGGTCTTCTTTTGGATCGATAATTTGAGCACCGTTCTCTTTTGCCAACATTTCGAATTCATCCTTTTGCTGGACATCCGTTGGATTAGTGGCACAAAAGTTAATAAAAGCCAAACGCAAGCCATAAAAAGGTTTAATCCTATGTTTGGCTAAAACAGACGGATTGGACGGATCAAAATCAAGATCATCCCTGTGTTGCCACAGTTCATCGATCCATTCTTTAAAGACAATAGGAATGCCATAAATTACAGCACACTATCGTAGGATTAGATATAAGAGGGAATTGTCATTAAAAAATTGAGTAAAGATAGAGATGACTGCGAACTCACTCTATAGTTGTCGGTATCAGTTCTGCACTCAATCAGATGTGTCCTATCAAATGATTTGCCACTTTTCATATCTTTCCTGCTCTGACCACTCATAAAGCGAATTAAGCGAAGATATTTGTTAACCAATTCCTGAAAATAGTCATTTTTAAAGGGAAAGCCCTATAAAATAGAGAACTCACGGTTTGGTTCCTATCGTTTTTAAATATCGGAGAGAAGCAAACGATCGCATCCTTCAGATAGAAGTTATACAACGGATGTTTCGGTTGTGGCAAAGCCTTTATCGCACAGAATAACTCATTCAGACAAAAGTTATACCATTAAAATACTTACAATATTATGTTCGATACAATGTTTGAGTACAAATGGACTGATTATATACTTTTTCTGTTTCACTAATTCTTCAAAAATATCACCAAAAAAGTGTTGCATAACGTATACCACAGACTGTTCTGACTCTAATTTTACTTCATTTTTGGTCTCATCCAAGAAATCGATTTTAATTTTAAAATGCTGTCAAATGTTTCAAACAAATGTTTATTAAATATTTTAATTAAAAAATATAAACAAAATGTAAATCAATTATAATAATATCCGTAATATAAGAATCGAGCAAAAAAGCATTAAAAATTTATTTAAGTCAGTAACATTTTTAAAGATCAATATTTAAATATTTGTGATTCATTCTAACACTAAAACAATTCTCAGAAAACAAGGGAATAACCATTTATTTAAATTAATTGAGAAATTTGTTAGATATGCGATGACAACGACAAAAAAGCCTTATATTCTTTGATTAGACAAAATTTATTTTGAATTATGGAGCTATTTTAACTATGTGCCTAGTATATTTTGTTAGCTTATGTCTAAGTATGCGTATAAAGTTCAGGCTAAAAAGTCAACTTGAAATATGGTCTGCAGACTAGGCATAAATTAAAGTGTTGTAAATTGTTTTGGAGCTATGAGTGACAACAAACTTCAAGGCAATTTTTACGGCCCTCAAGCAATGCACAAGTAAACAGCCTTGCTACTAATTACTTAAATGGTCTACAATTGAAAATAGAAACGTTTGAATGACATACAATTCTTAGTCCATTCATCGCTAACTTAATATTTAAGAAAATTTTTAAATATTTTAAGTGATTCGCTAATAAGAAGAGTTCAGTGGAAGGTCTCCATTGGAGGGCCCATCACATTCTAGTTAAATTTGAAATTTAACATTCTAAAATTGTAGAAAAGATGAGAAGGTTTGGACTTTTGATTACTTAGAAAGTAATGAGTAATGATTTGAAATGAATTAATCAAAAGTTAATTAAATAAAAGCATAAAAACATTTATCAATAGATAAGACATAAATAAAAGTCATGAAAGCGTGACATAAATGTGTGCAACGATTGTGTCCTAAATTTCTTGAGAAAAACTATATTTCTATTTAGACTTTAGTTTAAGCGTATAATTATGTAATGAATGACAGCTTCAATGTCTCTCAAATCTATAGTAAACGAGTAATACAATCGAACCTCGATTTAAGAGAATCATTGGTGCGGCCAAAATTATTCCCCTAAATCAAATTTCTCTTATAT
>JAQGCS010000359.1:0-24719 GCA_034702105.1 Fuscozetes fuscipes
TAAATAAAATTTTCTGAAAACTTTATAAAATTTCACATCAAAGGCACTAAAAGAGTAGATTACAGTATTGAACAATATAATCACTAATAGATATTGAGTCCAAATAACTGTCGCCCAAAACCAAACCCTTTGCGACAGACATTAATGTTTTGTTAAGTAATAGTTATGATATCATTAGTGGAAAAGTATCGCCGAAACAAAAAGTAAACGTTTTCTCATACGATGTGAAACACATCCAGTTATTCATAGACTCCGAAAACAAAGAATTTATCGCCACTCGTCATAAATAAAAGAAAACATAGAAAGGGGACAGAACTGAGTGAAATATTTTGCAGACATCATTTCCATTAAATTAGAATAAAATTTGTACATTTGTTTGATTCTCTAACAGACGGTTCAATCGATTAAAATAACATTAATTTAATTAAAATAAAATCAATGAACTGTTCAATACATGAGACTATTTCTCTTTGAAAAAAGCATTCAATTCATTACTATTGGGATAAGAGATAACATTTTGAATATTCATCAGTCGATTGCGATATAAATTATGATTTTTATGCTCAAAATAAAAGAAGTGTTTAAACGCAAAAACTAATGATTTCTCAAAACTGGTTGACGAGAGAAAAAGGGTCTCAACTTTTCAAAGAAAAAATTGAAAAACGATTGAAAAACCTATTCTATGAACAACTTGTTATTTGAGCAATGATTATATGAAAGTCATAGTTTGGCTGCCTATCCAAGATATGATTGCCTAATGCTGTGCTCATCACTGGTCGAATATTGGGCACAGTATCACATGTGAAATACTTCTGTTGATGGTCTGTCAGTCAAGCAAACTTCCATCTGAATGGAAGTCACTCTTCTAATGAACAAAACTTTTATTACAATAGTAATGATCAAAACAATCGTTACAGTAATGGATCGGACCATAAGTCGAATGCGAACGCCTCTCAAATGCCAATCCTCTCATTGAAATGTCGATTCAAAGCTTTGAAAGCAGAGGTTTAGTCAGCGATTCATTGAATGTTTTCCATAGATTCGATCTGAATCTGCATTAGATATCAATTTGTATAATAATTGCTTTTAAAATAATTGAAACACATTAGAGATGACTCGATTGTTGGCTTCAACCGAACAGTTAATTATTGTAACGATAATAATCTACTTTCGATTTTATTTGTCTTTAATTCCCATTTAATATTATTATTTCTCTATTTGTCTGAAGTCAATAACTTATATTGAATTTAATGGAACACTTAATGAACGAAATATATAAAATCTCTAATAATTAATCTCCAATTGATTCGATTCATTAGATTTCTCATTGAATTAAATGAAACAATTTGTTAATTATTCAATTCAGTCAATATTTAGCTCTAAATGAACGCCAAATGAATTTTTCCAACAAAAAAGAAAAGAAATTCTTATCAAAAGGTTATCAAAACACAAATGTTGTATAAACAGACAATATTTAGATATTTAATGGAATGCAAAGTATTTTTTAAATCAAAGATTATATTCGACTTAAAAACGTTGAATGGCTTTAAATCGGTTAAAAGGAAAGCATTTTAAAGGAAATGATGACTAAAAATACATTATAAACAATGGCTTAACTTTATATCAATATATTCTTCTGAGGCATCGGTTTTCTCAGATATTCAAGAATTAAATGTTTTCGATTTAATAGAGATTAGATGTGAAACAAATAAGAAGATTGAATGCGAATCAAAGCCATCATTTTTCGATCAATCATTGGAACAGTTGATTTAAACTTGCAAAATAAGTTCGAACTAATGTGTGAACTCTAAAAGTAAGGTTATATCGAAAATTTGAATCTTGTAAAATTATATGAATTTGGTCTCCAATAAACAATTTGGGCATAGATTTCAATCGAAATTCTAATCAAAAGCTGAACACAAGAAATGATAATAAATGGAAATTTTGTCTCAAAATAAATCTGATTTTGATAATTGCAGGCCTCATATCAAATATTCGAGACTAGTCTACGAACTGAAAGCCAGTCGCACAGCATTCTTAACGAATCTCTTCATTTATTTATGTTTTTGTTCGCGAATAAGGGTTGGGTCACACCATTAGAACTGCTCAGTTCTTGACTATCATTGCAAAGCAGGCGCTTCTCACAGCACTTCATTTGATTTAGTGTTGAATCACAATAATTATTAATATTATTGAAATAAATCAATAGTTCGCTAAAATAAAAATATAATTTAATAAATATTTGAGAGATATTCAAATTATTGAATGCATTTCACATTAATTTAAAATGAAAATAAACAAAACGCATGTAAGGCATCAATTTTATTAAATATTCAACAATTTTCATCACTTTTACTCAAACTCTAAATTTCTTTGGGCTTAATATAAAAGTATTGGTCGTAAACACAAATACTGAATAATTGACGGCTAAACCCAATTCACAAACAATAGAATGTCATCAAAATAATAACTTAATTGCATTTAAATTTGAAATCATTTTGGAATTAATTCAATTCAAAAATAATTTAAATGTTTGTTTGAGTTGAGGGCAGTTTAATTGAAATGACTGTAATTCAAATGACAAATGATTTTCGTATTAATTTTGATGTTTTCATTTCAAAATTGAAACCGAAGTCACAATTCTTTTGAGTTAAAGCCAAAGCAATGAATATGATTACAAATAATTGGAACTTTCCTCAACTGATTTGAATTTTTAATGACGAACAATTATATATTCTAGATCCGTTTCTATCAACCAGGTCGGGAGAGCAAAAAGATTGATCAAATTGGTCCTGATATGTCAACAATTTAACTTGACAAAATTCATGTTAAAATGAGTTAGTTGTTAATATTTGTGTATTCAATAATTAATTAAAAGAATTCAAAAATATTTATAAGTTTTGAAGAGTTGATAAAATTAGATTCAAATTAGTACTGTTTTATACGACATTTTGGTTGATAAAAATGGAGATGTGATAATACAAATGGAGCTAGAGTCTGTATATATAATGTGCTAATATTTGTTAATTAAGTTGAAAAAAACAAATAAATGTTTCTCAAAAATTAATTAAATTAATGCTTAAAATAGAGGTAATAAACGAGAGAAGTATGAGTTAATTCGAAAGACTGTTTCGCATGAATTGTGTCCATACAAACAATATTTGAAACTAAAAGTGAAATTAATTTAGAGAACGACTGAAATGTATAACAGGAACGACACGATCAGCGAATGTCACGAATGGCAGACACTCTATGGGTCTTTGGCTGACACGAAGTGACGCCGAATATTACACACATCGATGTCCTTATGATTACTGGTCTGACAACTAAATTGCGAACAATATTCTCAACGATAATAATCACTAATTTAAAGCATTGATTAGCAGTCATTTGAGGGCTAACTTCTCTATAAATTTACATAAAACTTATATTAAGAATATTTTGGATTTCAAATGTGATTCTATAATGAATTGGAAGCCATTTCCTTAACTATTGTCGCGATCTTCGAAGAAATGATGACAAAAATGATTAATTTTAATAAAAAATCTCATCAACACATATATTAAAGACAAGAATTCAAAGCAGATATAATGTCTACACAATTACTACAACTACTCAATCGTTTAAACTAGAAATCAATTGTTTTCCAAATCAAATATATTACGACAATATATTTATTTAAATGTTTTTCGATTATAATCTAAACACAAGTCTCAAATGTTAGACATAAGTAAAATATAAGAAATAATCGCTGAACTCAATGCCCAAAGTGTTAGAACAGTTGTTATTCAATTGTATTCTGAAATTTTAATTGTATTTTCATTTCTCATAGTATTCTAATAGACATTATTTTCAGGTCTGTTGTGTTTCTAAGTTTGGGTGGAGAGGAATGACATCGAATTAGAGCGTGTGTTGAGTCCGACTAATCTTAATATTTACTAAAGAGTATGAAAATGACTGCAAATATAATAAATCGAAAGTTGAGATGAATTAACGAAAAGAATTTCCTAATTTTCAGGAAAAAAGATTTTTAAAAACAATTTACTAATGAATGTAATTTGAGTTCGTTCTCAAAATCAAAAGCACTCCAATTGTTTTTGAAAAGTGAAAAAACCCTCCGAATAAAAATAGAGACAAATCCATCCAATTTTGACATTACATTTGCATAACAGTCAATCATTCTACAAATGCGCAAGCTAAACATTAAGGACCTCTATTGAGTAACAATTTTGCTCGCGGATGCATAATATTGGCAAAGCTAACATGGTGGTGATCAACATCAGTTAATTTAAATGCATAAAACCAAAAGATTTGTAGGTATAAATCAATTTAAAATAGAGTTGTATGGAGTTCTGCATGAGTTGAATGCCGACCGAAATGACTATTTGATGAAACCTTTGAGTACTGCCTCACAAATGATGACAATAGCGATAGGATTGCAATTAAATCATAGAGTCATCGCTTTTCAATAATCTGAGTTCAGTTCGAATACAAAAAATGTCGGTTAGAATGACTCGAAAACTAACTACAGTCAAACCTTTCTATAAGACCCTTCGTTATAAGCTCTCCCTGGCTAAAGTTGCTCAAAAGTAAAAGCCATTTGTCATCTCCATAGGTTGTAAATTACAACATGTAATGTTGAAATAACATGGTCATAATTACTGACTACTGCATTCACTATAATAGATTTTAGTGCATTTTTTGACTTGGTTATAATTCCTCAAAAAACTTAAAATGAATATAAATAATTTTCAATTTAATGTATAAATGAAGTGCTAAATAATTATTAATTAATTTAAAAATTTTTTAGCATTTATTTGAGAAATTTTTAAAATTTATTCTTTAATTGAGATTAAGGCTCAATAATTATTAGTGTATATGAGTATATTATATGAGCATAACTAGTAACTTTGATATAGTCCCTACTTCGTTATAATCCTTCAACAGAACCAAGTGAAGGATATATCCAGGTCTGACTATATTTCGAATCAATATTATAGTTAATGAAATAGAGCTCTGAGTTGGCATATGATTGGCCGACAAAAGGAAAACCGATTCAATGAAAATGCCTTTTAATATGAGTTAAACGAATGGTTGAGTCATTCGATGGCAACAAATGATTTGATGTTTGGTTACCTCAATGTTTGTCTGTTTTTGATGTCTGAAGTGTACCTATCGATCGCTAATTCAAACACAATATTGAATTACAGCAACCATTGGACAAAGTTTTTTATATCTGTTTAATGTAATGGACTAAGAGTTAGGTCATTGAGCTGTTAGATAGTAAACAATACATGTCTAGTCCAGACCATAAACTAAATTAACCTTCAATTGAATGCATCGAACAAATTCTTGCAGATATTCAAAGACAATCGAATTAGAATTTATTGAATTTGCATCTCAAATGAGAGTGCCTCAAAACGGCCCTGTACGTTGTGACGCTTCACTCAATGTATGAGAGGGCTAAACATGTATAAAGGGTCTTTCAGAAAAATTCGAAATTATTCTGGCATTGGTTTCAAAGTTTGTATTAAATACAGGAATTAAGATAAGGGTCAGGCGCTAGGATTAAGATAAAACTTCAATATAAACTTGGGATTTTAATTGATTTACGTATTCTATAGATACCAAATACAGAATAGGTTCGGATATTTCTTAAACAGTATTTTAGTGATTAACGCTAATTACATCAAACTTATTTTGCAAACTAAGTGAGAATGATGAACTTCTTAAATGAGAATCACTTAGTGTGAGATGCGTACAAATTCAATCGATATTCGCTATAAGATCAGTTCAACTGAATGTATTTGAATAGCAAACCCAGCACTTGAGTGGAATCTAATGTTGCGGCAAATAATCGCAAACAATAAGTTCTGAAAGTGAGACAAAATTTTGACGAAAATATAAGAAGAGTTGTCGTCGAAGTGATTGCCAAACAGTCTTTCCCTCTAAACATAATCAACAGAACACTAAGAATCAGAAATAGCTTCTCGTCTTTTGACAAAAACAAGACTTACAAATAGGGAAACAGTTTTGCAAATTTTAAAGCCCATAAGAAAAGCCCAAACCCAGCCCATGTTCACACCCATTAAAATCCCGAAAGCTATACTCAACCAGGTCGACCAATCTCCGCACTTCTGTAACGAGTACTCAAACCAATTAAGCCAAAAAGTGGACTGAACTACAACTTGTAAACCTGGTAAATCAATTATTACCAATATTGTCATTGCATACAAAAGCACATGCAGACCCAAGTCCCTTTTCAAAAACCCATATGGGCATGGGTCTGTACGGGTACCCATGCGTGCTCCTATTTCCAAACGAGTTGAGCACAAGTCAAGTGTGAGCTCAAAGAAGACTGACATTGAATAGAATATTTGTGATACTCTCCAATATATCGAAAGAAAGCTTTGCACACAATTAGCTATTTTTGATACAATTTTGGCACAATTTGTCTCATTTTGCAAATTATTCAATAGTTTATTACAAAACATTGCATTCATTTCTATGCCTTAGTTTTGGTTCATTTCAATCATATTTAATGAATAAACAGATATTCTATGACTTAATGAAGAAATTGTTGAAAGTCATCATTAAGTCGATTGAATTGAAAGATAATTTCAAATCAAATGAGGAATAAATTTAATATAAACTCTTCTTTACATTTGCTTTGATTATCACAAATAAATAATAAAAGTTTTCGATTCATTTGTCAGATATATTAATTGCAATTATTATTAATTAACTATAAATAAAGTTAAGATTTGTGTCATTTTAAGAGACGAATCAAAACAGAGTCAACTGATTTCAAGATTAGTTTACTTCTAAATCAACTCAAAAATTGTTTACAAGTTTTTGATTAAAAGTCACTCAAACTTTCATTTGAGTAATCATTTGATTAAAAGCTCAAAATTGTCGGCAAATAAATTCTGGATTTTAAAAACAGACAAAACTCTTAAACTCAATACAATCGTATGAATCACTCGAAGAGAGACACGATTTTGAACGCAAACTTCAAATTAAATAAAATCAAAACAAATTAAATTATAATAATTATAGCGAAGAAAACGACACAAAACTATATAATTAGATAAGAATTATGTCTTGGAATCAAACAAACGGCAAAACTCTTTAAATATAAATCAAACGATAAAACGTTATAAATATAACAAAACAAAACTTAATAACTGAGGAAACGCTTAAATCAAGTGATAATTGTTTTATTAGTATTTAAGGCAAATATTCGGTGACTTACTTGTAGTCCAAGTGATAGAAAATCCAATCAAACGCTTCGGGTTCGACATCAGACGGACTAATCATATGGTCGGCGAACATACACGAGTCGGTCGTCGTTCGACTCCGGAGGACAACAGTTTGCATATCATTGGCCGAGAGGTCAGTGACATCGATGTTGGAAGTGTCGGAGAGTGGACTCGTGTGGGCATTGCCTCCACTTTTTCCGCTATCGTATGTCTGGAGAAATGTTTTGAATGAATTGAGAAGCGATTCATTGGATTCAGTCATTGTTGTTGTCTTTTGCCGTCTTTTCTGCTGTCTTTTGACTTCGATATGAATTCAATGTTTGAATCAATTATTGAAAACGAGTCGGAAGTCGACAATCGGTTGTTTGGCTTAACTTTAATTTCTTTAATTTGAAAATAACTATAAATTAATGTTTGAGTCGTTTGTCGTCGTATTTGTCTATTATTTTATACAATAAGTGCTTCAAAAGAGAACTTTAAATGAATTGAAACCCGAATGCACTCAACGCTCGACACTCTCTCCTCATTCCGTACATATATTACGCATTAGAGGGGACTCATAGGAGACACACACTTCACAATTGATGCGTTCAGTTCTGATCGATATTATTATTATTCATTATACAATTATTTGATCCATTTACTTTAGATTTTAGATAATTGTTATCGAAAATTCATCTTTATATGTCTCAGGTCATTTCAATTTGTTTCAAATCGCAACTCATTCGTTAAGAATACACATGCTAAATATTTATATTAAAACATTGAATACTCTGCTCATAATGTCACAATTGAACTTGCTCAAATTCGACTTTATTTTCTAAATGGGGGCCAAATTCAAGTGCAGAATAATTTGATGAGAATTGCTAGAAGTAATATAATGGGTAAAAATATAAATATAATGGATTATATAATTCACTTAAATAACAATTACTTGACTTTTGGTCAACACTTAAATTAAATGAACTCTAATTTAAAAGTTGTTTTAGTTTTGTTTGGAAACGAATAAACATTATTGATGTTAATTATTGTGAAGTACAGCGAAAACAGATATTCCCAACTATTGTGTAATGAACTGACATATGAGTCATACTTCAAATTATAAACACAAAACTTTTTTATTGCATTATTTTATAGGTCTCTCCGTCTGTAATACTTTTTATTGTATGAATTACTCCACTGTTGATTGCAGGAGGAAATTACAATTCAATAATATAACGCTGTGTTGAACTCATTTCCATTCATATATATCAGTTGATTATGTATAGAACCAGGGATGTGCAAGGGGGCAGACCTCTTACCCCCTAGAGTCGAAAATTTTGGGTTTACCCAAAAACTAGAACCCCCTAGAACTTTGAAAAATTTAATATTACAGGTATACCCCCCCCCCTCGCAAATTTTTTTTACCTTGGAACCCCCTTTGAGTTTTTTGCGGAGGGAAGCGAGGCGGCACATATTTTGAAGTTTTAGGGAATTTTAGGAGTTTTTTGCGGAGTAACTTTTGGCTTACCACCCCCTAGACCCCCTCCCATAGAAAAATTTTGAATACTACCCCCGTCCTAGACCCCCTAGAGCCGCCTAGCTTGAAAATCCCTGGTACATAATAGAACATGACCAAGGTAGATTGCAATTTTCCTCGCTATTAATTTGTAGTTGAAGTCCACCCAAATTCCATTAGCAAATGATCGATTTTTGCCTCAATAAGTGTGGTGGGTGCAACTAGTTTTCGGTATCTTCTGGAAGTCAGCCCCCAATAGATAAATGTAGAGAAAATGCATTGCATTCTAATAGGAATGACCACCTGTGCTCTATGCAAATCCAAATAAAACTTCTAGTGATAATAGTTTACTCAGTTGTGGTGATTCACTCAAATTGAAGGGTTTGGTTTGCAAATGGAGTAAAAGATCACTTCACATATCTTCTCAATAAAAAGATTTGATGGCATTATTGCATATCTCTTATTGTTATCAAATATTTAGCACTTAAGAGGTTTTTGGGGAAAAATTCTTAAGTGATTATTAAAGTTAACGACAATTGTTGCAACGTTTCTATGAATTGGTGCAAGTTCCTATTGCAATATCTTAAAGGTTTAAAAACATTCCTTCACTTGTCCTTCAGTTTAGAGGCAAACAAATATGAAATACAATTTGAATTAAATTAGGAACTTTTCAAATGATAAGTGCTTTGATGCGATGTATTGAATGGTGTATTGAATGGTATAATTGGTTGGTATCGCCGACTCGTGATTCCAATCAAACCCATTAATCATTCGTAAAGAAAACGTGAAAACAATTGGTTTCTCTGAAAAACTGGTCAATACTTTTACGCTATAATTATTTGTTTGGAAATTGGGTTAAATTAAACATTGATTTCAAAGGATAACGAATCAAACATTTTGCAATTCTTTTAGCAATTTTTGTTTGAAAAACAAGTCATTTCAATAAAATAATAATCACTTTTGAATATATTTTAAACTCATTTCTTATAATCAAAACTAAAAGTAATGACATTTTCGGTTCTAATGACTCATTATATTAGATTCAAATCATTTATGACTTTTATTTTTTGCTAACGTTTTAAAAAATAAACAAAATTTAATTTAATTTAATTTCAGTGATGTTGAGTTCAATTAAGACGTTTTTTGTGCTCAAACATATACCAAACCTATCTTTTATGACATTCTTAGAGAGACTGCAATTAATTGAGTTTTATATCTCATCCTAAAAGATATCACTAAAAGACTATTAACTTTTCTATGCCTTAACGGAAATATGACTCTCATTTCAATATTTAATATGAAATTTGATGGAAATCAGACCATTTGTTAAGATTTTGAGCTCAATTGTACTAATAAAGGGTACTTTTATGGTCTTAACACTGTAATAATCATAATAATAGGTAAGGGGTCTAACAAATGGATAATAAAACGAATGACTTCTTCTGTACTCTAACTCACAATTCATGACATTTTTGAATTTAAATGAATGCATTACAGCACAGAATAAATGTATGCTTTAATTCTCTACCATTTGTGACACATTTCATAACTATTTTTTAATTATAATGAGAGAGAGAGAGAGAGAGAGAGAGAGAGAGAGAGAGAGAGAGAGATTTGGTCCATGACAACTAACAAAACCTGAAAGAGTCGAATGATTTTAAAGTCAATGAAATGAGAATTTGATAAAAGCTTTGTTTGTTTGCAATTCAGTCAATAGATGTCAGCATTGAGTGAACAAAACAATTGTCAGACATTTTATTTGTTGGGAATGCAAAGCACTTCCCTTTCCTTTAATGTGTTGAATGACTGAACACGTTATTCATTAGTGGACTCGCGTTTAAACCGATTAATTAGTGGATTAAACGCAACGAAATGCAGATTTTCGTCAAGACGTTGACGGGTAAGACCATCACTCTTGAGGTCGAGCCCAGCGATACCATAGAGAATGTGAAGGCAAAGATTCAGGACAAAGAGGGCATTCCTCCGGATCAGCAGCGGTTAATCTTTGCGGGCAAACAGTTAGAGGACGGCCGCACTCTTAGCGATTACAACATTCAAAAGGAGTCAACACTTCATTTGGTACTTCGACTGAGAGGAGGCGCCAAAAAGAGGAAGAAGAAGAACTACACGACCCCAAAGAAAAACAAACACAAGAAGAAGAAGGTGAAGCTCTCTGTCCTCAGATTCTACAAAGTGGACGAGAATGGCAAAATCACCAGGCTCAGAAGAGAGTGCACTAACGAGGAGTGCGGCGCCGGTGTATTCATGGCCTCTCATTTCGACCGACAATATTGTGGTAAATGTAGTCTCACTTTTGTCTTCAATAAACCCGAAGACAAATAAGTGCTTCGATTCGATTGAATTTTTCATTAATTATTAAAACCGATAATAAAAATGTTTTGAAATCCAAAATAATTTGATTTATTCATTGATTTAAACGATTTGAACGACAAATGAGTTAATGTTTTGCATATGAATTGTCTTTAGTCTACTCTTAACCCAAACCTATTCTATAAAGTTTAGTATTTTAAACCGAAAAAAACAATTTATAGTCACATTCGTTTGACCAAACATTTGCTGACCTAGGCTATTTTTTTTAATCAAAATTGCCATATAAATACTTATAATTACGGGGATCAAATAAATTTGTCCAAGCGGTTTTGTCAATCATTTCTAAACAGCTTAATATTTTCTAATGGGGTAAAAAAATATTTGAAAGATCAATTTCGGCTAACTTTTGACAGTAAAATTTTTAAAAAATTAAGTGACCTAGATATAACAGAATATATCTACAGCTGAAACTATAGAAGCTAGATCAAAAAATGGAAACATGTATGAAAAAAGGAGATGTTCTTTCATATGATACAAAGTATATGAAGGAAAATCTAATTACTTTTATAATCAGGGTGAGAGTTTAAATATTGTGAATTCAAGTATTTATTCCAAATAAAGTCATATCTCATTGAAGTCATACCTCTTTTTATAACTAAAAAATATTATCCTCTTATATAATGAAAACTATTCATATTTTTCCAGATATTTATTAAAAAATGAAGGTATTCAAACTCTCACCCTGCTTTTGTCCTATATTGGTCACTTAAACTTTTGGGAAAAAGGTAAAAATTTTTAAAATCCCCCAGAAATTGATCTTTCAAATGTTTTTCTTCATCTAAAAATATTAAGCCATTTAGAAATGATTGCAAAAACTTCGAGGACAAACTTATTTGATCCCTGTAATAAAAATAAGTTTGACTCATGGTCTTAATGATTTAAAACATCGAAATTATTTACGATTTTAAAAAACGAATACCAAAAAGTGTGGAGGTGCCGGGGATCGAACCCGGGGCCTTTCACATGCAAAGCGAACGCTCTACCACTGAGCTACACCCCCATCACATGGAAATATGAGTGAAGTCAAACATTTTATTTGCAAACAAAACTGTAAATTAAAACAATATTCAAAACTATTCGCAACAAAATTTAAATTAAGTAAAAATACTAATAATTTACAAATAAATCACTTAATAGAGTTGTTATCATCGATAAAATCAAGAGAAGAAAATACAAAATAAATGTGAATTAAAAGTAAAACATATTAATTAGAAGCGAGACTTCACTGAACCACATAATTGTCTTCGACTCTACGAAAGACTGCAATAAACTTTTGTCCGCCATTTCGGGTAACTTTTTTTCCTTCTTCAGTGGACTCAAATAGCTTAGGGACGACGGGATCGCTATCTATTTCTGAATGACTTAAGCTTATAAAGAGCGGGTGTCTGTTCAAGTGGTCAGTCATCCAATCGTAGAGCTGTTGGACATCAGTCGCGATATAAACTAAACCACCGATTGCGAGACAAAAAGCGTATTCAGAGAGTAATTGCTGGGATATTATTCTCCACTTATGCTTCTGTTTCTTGAAGTGTGGGTCAGGAAAAAGGAAAAACATTTTAGTCAACTGTCCTTTTGTGAAGAAATTCGGTAAATATTTCATTGCATTACTTCTGAGACAACTAATGTTCTGATATTCGCCCGGATTTTGTTGTCTCAAAGCTATGATTCGGTCGCAGACAAAGTCACACACTTTGACCCGAATTTCAATTCCCAGCATTACATTTCGTGGAAACATTGGCGACAACTCCACCAGAAGACCCCCATAACCACATCCAATGTCCACAAACTGGATGCCTCCCCTTTCATTCACATCAATGTCCGGGTAATGAGATGACCAGTTCATCGATTCAGGGTTCGTCGGATAATCGAAACAGTGGTCAGCAATAGGGTTGGAGTGCGCTCTCTGTCGGTAAAAGCGTTTTTGCGGTAATGCCATCAATTGGCCCGAAGTCTCTGATATTTGATCTGTGCTTCCATTCGATTCATTGTTTTCAAAGGTTTCCATAATTGAAACGAATAAATATGTGAATAGATTTTGAAAGTAATGTTTGAATCAAATGACAACAATTTCTACTCAAGAGTTACATCAAACACATGTTCAGCAAAATTGGCGCAAATCATAAGTATTTGACAACAAATAATGTAATGACTTTTATATAGTTTTGAGGCCCACTATAGTTCAAAATGCAAAGAAAATGATAAATTCCAAGACTATTAAACCAATTGAATTGACTAATTGTTAATCTTAAAGGGAGTGTTAGTATCATGTTTATAATTTAAGAATATTTCGTTATAAGTGTAATAATTGATAATTTTTGTTGGGAACCACTTTTCAATTATTGAGACGCTATTAGTGTTTGCAACACTTTTGACATAACGTTTGAATTACTTTCGTTTGTGATTATTCTGACCTCCGATTTGACATTAGTTTTGTTTAATTAAGACATAATTTGACCGAAATGTCTGCTCCAAAGTCCCCGAAAGCCAATTATATTGTGGAGCCCTCGAGATTTGAGAGCGGAATACATACTCACAAACTATTGTATAAAATGTCTCCAAATTGTGAATTGAAAAAGAGTTACCGAAAAGTAAAGTATTTTTCCTTTTTAACAAAAAAAAAATGAATTCCTTTTCCGATTAATAGAAATGTTTTTCGAAACTGAATGAGAGCCGAACCAAAACACGTGATCAACTCCGCGACAGATTCCGAAATATGGACATAACGGAAAATTCGGGCGCTCCGAGTGCTAGCACTGGTCACAGTTTGTGGACAATTAACAGAGAGTCTGTTGTCAATGAAGTGATGGAATCTGTTTGGTCCGAACAAATGACTGAAGCGCCACAACTCAGAGACCAATTCGACGACATCTCAGACTTCATGGAAACCATAAGACAGGAATTACTCGAAGAGCTTCAAAAGGGTATTGTTTTGACACTCAATGTCTAAATTTGATAACTGTTCTGTCTTTGAATGTGAGCCGAACTCAATTCTAATGTATTGTAATGACAGAGAACCTATACTGGGAAGAGCTGTATGAGCGCCGCAAACAAGAGGAGCTCGAATGGTTGCTCTTCAGTAAGGATTGTGTGGTTTGTTTCTTCTGTCGAAAGCATCCATTCGTTATCACCAATTTGATTGCTTACACCACTCGACTCAAATGCAATGGTTGTGGCACTGATTTCATTACTCCGGTGCTGTCATTCACTTAGTTTTAGCAAAAAATGATTCCATTTTCTTAATAGTTTCGGTTCGGTTCGACTCAATTACAACAAAGGGTTGACAGTATTTTGGAGCGACACTCGCAAAGCTGTCCCTTTCAGTGCAGTCAAATGCAATTCCGTCTAATAAATGGCTTTTTGGATATCTGTGAAAATAATATCATTGTTTATTGTGAGGTGAGTTCACATTTATGGCCATTGAGTTGAGTAGAGAACAAGTGATTACTTTTATTTTTAGTTTCAATTTTTATGTTATAATTTGTGATTTAAACCTGTTTTATAAACTCGATTCGGGGAAACCCTACAGTTAATGAGCTAAAGGGCCAAAAAGGTTTGTCGTCAAATTAAAGACTAGAGGAAGTGTAGGCTTTTATAGTTCAAAAAAATATTACCTGTCTCAAACATATCTACATCTGTATTATTGTTTATATTGAAGTTTTCGTATCAAATATTTTTAGAAATCAATGACCGTATTCTCTGCTTTATTAATATCTAAGTTGATTACCCAATAATACCTAACCAAAAGGTTACTAAAGTTAGGTACTATTGCACTTACTGTAGTTGTCAGCACAGTGTAAACAGTGTACCCTACAGGTCTCTAACGGTAAACTTGCATCATTTTAAGTTGGGATGTCCAATAGAGTGGCGAAGCGGCTATATATTTGTAATATAAAACCTTGGCAAAATTTTAGGGGAGTTTACCAAAATTTTCATTCTAGGACCTAAGAGCATCCGTGATTTTAATGATTCATTTGAAACATTTCCTGTTTGAATGGGTTTTTTGATCGCAAAATAAATGGATAGAAATTGTCATTCATAATGGAATCAGCAAATTGTAGTCACCATCGATGAGACGATTATATCATTTCTTTGTATTTCAAAACAGAATAAAATTATTTCAATTTCATTGAGTTAAGTGAAATAATAAGTAAATTTCCATTTTGTAACATAGGGTGCAATAGTATCTAGATATAAATTATATCATATGATTTCCCCCTGTTTCGAAAAGACTAAAATTAATTGAGAGAGGATACGGTAAACACTTGTTTTCAATAATAAGTCTAAAGTTTTGGTTAAATGAGATATTTTTTGTGTTTACAGAAAGGATGTGATTTCAGTGAATTCATTTTCAACGGCAATACTTCCAATTCAGTGAAGATTTCGTTTTAAGATTTTTATCCAACCATTAAAACAATTGAAATGATTATTATAACCGATTATTTCAAATAATTTTATAAATATTTGAGACTTTTAACTGTTTTTCATAATTAAGTGAATCAAACACTTGTATTGACATTACATTACATTTACATTAAATTAGAAATCAATGAATTCTTTTCTAAACTGAGTATTTATTTTGGTTATAAATTATAAGTAAATACATTATAAGTAATAATCGTTGATTTCATTGACTTCATGTGTTTATCTCAGAACTCATTTCATTTCAGTTGACAACGAGTTTTGAGTTCAATACTTGAGTCGCATTAAATCTTGTCGGGTGTACTACTACCAGACCCCCGCCTACTCCTTCTTATGCAACCGTTAATTACTGATTGGAATAATTTAAATGTGAAAGTCATGGGATGAGGCCTTAAAATATTCCTAATAAAAAACTGTTTCTAACTTAAGATTATAGCCTCTATGAGGCATATGAGGGACATATGAGGAGAGGTTTTTTTGCAAACACTGTCGACGTATTGTGTGTTTAGACTCTGTTTAGAGCTTTTGTCTGCTGTTATTATTGTGTAATATTATTGTTTGTAAGGTTATGCTGAGCTCAGTAGGGAAGCGATTGATCCTCTCAACAAGTTTTGCATTAATTGAGGGCCAGATTTGGACTTTTTATATATGAATTGTTTATAAGAGCTCTGAATTATTTGCTGCTCTAATCAGTTGAAAAATTTGTTACCATCAAATGTAATCTTATGATCTGGAACATTGAGACCAAGTTCGCCTTAGGGTATATGCGCGAGAATAGTGGTGTGAAGAGGGCCAGCACTTAGTGCGCACGTGAACTTCAGGGCTCTTTAATGCTATGCTTTTTGACGTCACTTCAAAACAATGAATGAAAGAGTCAGCTGAGGCTTAAAGGGAGTGAGCGCTCAGTCTCGCAGTGAGTCCTCTGTTGTGAAGTGAATGGCGTCTTAAGTATTAAACCAATTGATGTTTTGACTCCAAACCAATCACTTAATAACAGTCTGTTTATATGAAACAAACAAAACAAAAGACATTTAACGTTAACCATAAATAGTAGTGAACTCAGTTAACTCAGTGTGTGTCCACCCGATGGAAGTAGTCGGACATTATGAATATTCGCACAAAGACCTAATAGGCCATGGTGCGTTCGCCGTTGTCTTTAAGGGCCGACACATTCATAACGCACACAATTCAGTGGCCATTAAGTCTATTACTAAGAAGAATTTGGCCCGAAGTCAGAACCTATTGGGCAAAGAGATCAAAATCCTTTCAGAGCTCACACAACTGCATCACGAGAATGTGGTCGCCCTCTTGGACTGCAAGGAAACCCCTACTCATGTCTTTCTGGTTATGGAATACTGCAATGGCGGAGATCTCGCGGACTATCTTCAAACAAAAGGCAGTCTCTCTGAGGATACGATTAGGCTGTTCTTTAAACAAATAGCCGGTGCTATGAAAGCCCTTAACGCCAAAGGAATAGTTCACAGAGACCTCAAACCTCAGGTAAATCGGACTTTGATTTCATTTTATTGTGAAATTGTCGTCAAATCAGTGAAATCGTAAAACATTTGTAAATATTTATGTTTTGCTATAAAACTAAGGACTTATCACTACTTTTACATAACGTTATTATAACGCAATCAACACTCGTTTGTGTCCTTTAACTAATTCTGTCCTATTTTGTCAATTGTTGGCAGAATATCCTTCTTTGTCACGAGAGCTCAAAACCGAATCCAATGCCGACTGAAATTACTCTCAAAATCGCTGATTTCGGTTTTGCCCGATTCCTGGAGGATGGGGTAATGGCAGCTACTCTGTGCGGATCCCCAATGTATATGGCACCAGAAGGTATGTGCACTCAAAGAGAACGCGTGATTCAGTCATAAATATTAATTAATTTGTAAATCAACGCAATAGTGATTATGTCATTGAAATACGACGCAAAGGCAGACCTCTGGTCTATAGCGACGATTGTGTTTCAGTGTCTCACAGGAAAAGCTCCCTTTCAGGCATCCACTCCTCAGGCGCTCAAAAACTTTTATGAAAAGAATCCAGACCTCAAACCAAAGTATGTGTCGTTTTATTCTTTGTGCTGAACCTGATTTCTGTTTTAATGGCTTTTCTTTTGTTAAACCTTTTCGTTAATCAATTATAGGATTCCGAGCGGAACGTCACCAGAATTGACAGACTTTTTGACCAGACTTTTGAGACGAAACGCAAAGGACAGAATGGAATTCGATGACTTCTTTCAACATCCATTTTTGCGATCTGTTCCGAGCAAAGCAGTGCCCGTCCGACAACCATCACAAAGGTCTGCCTCTTCGTCGCCACTTCAGTCTCCCGTTTCATTTGGTTCTCCGATCACACCTCTGGTCCCACACTCTCCAAGTTCTCCCAAAGCTGGCGACGAATTTCCAGTAACGCCATCTTCTTCGGGATCTTCTGAACAAATGGATGACTTTGTTATGGTTATGGCTGACGCTAACAGTAATAATGTTTTGGTCCGAACTCCGTCTCCGAGACAAAAGGCATTTACACAAAAGAGATCTCCATTAGCAGCTGTACCGCCCGAACCTCTTCCAGTGCCCACTCAAAGAGAGGCATTTGAAAGAATGAAGAAAAGCAATGGATCTAACTATAGTTCGACGGGAAAAAGCGCCGGCAGTAGTGATAGTACTCAAAGTGCGAATAATTCGATGGCTACCAGTCCTCCAACTACTCCAAAGTCAATTCATAAAATGGGGTTACGGCGACAGGATTCCAATAGTTCATTGACCAGCACTGGCAGTACATCTCGCAGCCGCTTTGTTGCTGACATCAGTCAACTCTCGCCACCAAATGTTCAATTTATGATCGGTTCGGGCACTCCTCCCGCTTCGGGATTTCTAAACAATGCTCGTCGAGGCAGTGCTCCCGTACTTAATCTTCAAAGTCGACAGACCCCTCCTTTTTATAAGCAGTTGACACCTCCGGCATATGCATCGACTGCGACTTCGCCTCTATTGCCGGCCATTTGTGCCAATCCTAACAGTGAGTGTCAAGTGTATGGTCACCAGATTTTCGGCACCGCTCCAGCCGAATATCCCTATTACCCCCAGCACTCGCCTAATTGGATATTGCGGTCAAGTAAAACAGAGCCTTCGATGGCAAATATGAATATGGGCTCCCATTCCTCTAAATTGGGGTTCGCGTCACCACCTCGCGCTATCACTTTCAATGAATTACATGGATATAATCAAAATCGAAGCCATCGTTCGAATCCATACCCACAGTGTGTGAATCAGTACCAAACGTCTTATGGAACTCAACGTTCGTCGCCCACCCATTCGTCTCGACCCCCAATTGAACCAATTATGTTCGAAGCGCCCGATTTGCCAGAAGAGACACTTCTCGACCGGGAACACAATGAAACTTTGGCCAAACTCAACTTTGTATTGGCACTGGTTGACTGCATATTAGAATTGGCTGAAACAAAAGCCAGTCCTCTCTCAGTGCTCACGGAATCGGTCAACAAAGAGAATAAAGAGGTTCGCCATTAGTTTTATTTTTGTGCTCTTTTTATTGTTTGAGAGTTTGTCTGCCTTTTTATGGCATTTAAATCGTTATTTAATGATATTCTAAATGTGTTTTGCATTCATTAATAACGAAATTCAGGTGCAGAGCGAGTCCTATCGAAAGACAGAGCAGTTAGTACTATACGTGAGATCTCTACAGCTCTTGTCATCTGCACTGCAATTGTCACGAAAGGAAATACAGGCGGGAAGACTCAGAACGTCGACATCAGTGCGAACAGGTATTGAACTTAAGCGCAACTTTCTCTAAATATTAGATCAAAATACTGAAGAAAGGCTTTGTTTGAAATGTTTTAGTACTTCGGACTATGAAAGACCGTTTCCATGAATGCCTAAACACGTGCAAAACACTCGATTGCGCAGCACTTGTCAGCTCCAGTACTGAGAAAGCCATTGACAACATATCTGCAGATAAACTGCTCTATAATTACGCGATAGAGATGTGCCAATCGGCGGCACTCGAGGAGCTGTTTGGGCGACCAACTGAGGTATGTGCTGTCCATTCGTTGTTTGCTGTTTCTATTTTAAGAAACTTTTTAACCTGTTTTTGATATGTAAGTGAAAAGATGTTTATTTACTAATGCAGTGTTTCCGTCGCTATCAAACGGCACAAATACTTCTGCATTCGTTATCACAACAGGTCTATAATGAAGGCGATAAGAAACTGCTGATGAGATATAAGGAAGCCGTCGAAAAAAGGCTGTTTGTATTACAAAGTCATGGGTTGGTTATGGCTTTTGATAACACCACTGCCTGACTATTGTTCGCACCACTTTCCCCCTCTGTTACTCAACTATCGATTCTACTGACAATTAGTACGAAGTTTGTTGAGATGTGAATCATTGAGACTTCAATTGGATCTCTTTATGTAATTTAAATATATTCTGATTCTGACAAGAATTTCAAGTTTGCTATCAATTTATTTATATTTCGTTCAACTCTTTTTCTAAACTAATATTAATATATATTTAATTATTTGATTGCATTTCATTTGTGAGTTTTGCAGTCGAATGGACTCAATATTTCTCAATATTTTGCACAAAAATACGATTTTTTATTAGAATTGTTTTTAACTCAATTATAGTGAAAGTCATTTGTTTTGTTGTCGATTATTATGTGACTGATAATCAAATGAGTGATACAATTATTGCGCTTTAATTAACCCACAATTTGTTTACAATTTTTCAGTTGAATTATAGATTTTATTTTTTCCTTGTTATGACTCCAATGTTAGTATAGTTTAGTTTCGACCAAATATTCGTCTCAATTAATAACTAACTATTGTTTAAAAGTAAAATTAATTTCATTTAATCATAACTCAACACTTGAAGCGCTTCTTCGGAACATTTTTGAGTCACTCAGACATTGACGACATTCCCTGAATATTACAAAAATTATTTATTGTATTATATTGTAAATTGTTGTCAGAATTATCACACATTTGATCCCTGACTGAAAATATTTAACAAATAATTGTTTGCGAACACAAACACTCGATATATATTTGTGGCACAACTCATACCAAACCCATTCTTATATTTAATTGACTTTGAATTGGATTCTCTCATTATTTCAAACTGTCGTTAATTTACATCATTTTTAGGACTCATTTAAATAATTGTAATTTGAATTCTGTTTTATTTATATTATTTGTAGGAATACTTCGAAACAATTAAATTTAAAAAAATAAAACTTAAAAATTGCAAAATTTAAATTCGGTTTATTTATTGAAGGATTTGGTGGCAATCATATGATGTGCTCTAATATTAGGTAATATAATCTGTAAGTTACGAAGAAGTGTTTGTAATCAAAGTAATGATTGGCTGCCATTCATTAATGGTGTGCTCACAAATTCACAAACTATTTCTTAGCTCAGAGTTTACATTACATTATATCAAAGATAAAGAATTGGAGGTTTGAGTCTAAATATATGCCAAACTTGTAATCAAAGCAAAGCATAAGACCTGCACAACCAGTTTTACAAAAAAATGTTTTAGTACCAGATCTAATCAGAAGAGAATAACTCATATTTCTTTTGTGCAAACAATGACTTATTTTATTGACTTTTATTACTGAATCATATTATTAGTCATAAAGTGTTTTTGAGGCTCACATTTCAAAAGAATATGAGCCTCAAAAACGCCAAACAGGAATACCCTCCAAATTGTATATCATTTTTACGCACTTATGGCTCAATGATTAGTTTTATAATAACTTTAAAATTCAAACACATTATACTCAAGGTTAGGACTCACAAGGTTTCAAAGAGATAAATATAATTACAGCACATTTTCGTTATATTTTAATGGCATAACCAGTGCCAGTGTGCAGACTAACTGCCAGATTATATCAATACAACTGTTAGGAGTCAATAAATAGTTATACTTGTGTTAAGTAAAACCCTAAAGAATCACAATTTAATTATGAAATAGCGTTCAAATATTGTTATAAACTCCACTTTATTTTAGTTCACATGAGTTTAAAATACATCAAAACATTTCTTATATTTCTTACGCAATCATTTCCTACACAATGTTTGTCATCAAAGGGAAAAATGTGAAACTCTTAACCGAATTATTTTTTAGATTAAAGCTCACATTTTATGCCATTTATGCCATGTTTATTTAGAACAACTTTTTCGTTATTTTCTAACTCAATTAAGTATTAGAGGATAATCAGTGACATTCAAACTGATGCGAATGCGGTAAATGCTGTAAATCTAGAAATGACCTGAACTCAGCTTTTATTACAACTTATGCGTCGAACGGGTATTAGATTCAGTCATCGCGGCATTAGAGGTGAGCTTCTGATCTATTTTTTCAGATCAGATCCGAAAATTAGCTTAAATAATTTATCAAATTCGTCTTAAATATAATTTATTTCTTAAGAAATTAATAAAACAAATGTTAAATCAAATTTTCAAATTCTTTTAAAAAATTGTTTAATTCCTATTGGTTTGAATCTATTTGGGTTTTACTTCCAGATCAGATACTGAACATTTCATACCTCTTTTCAGATCAGATACGAATCTGAGAATTTTCCATCAAATGAGACCAGAGTCACATCTAATCGGTATAAATGTAAATGTTGTTTGAATTTACATTACATTAAATTAATGTTTTGTTTGTTGAAAACCAAGGATTTATTGTTTAAATTATCGCTTAAATGGAACGCTATTGAAGTTTGTTCACAATTAAACTTATTATTGATCAATCATTTTGCTAATATTGAGTAATTTTCTCTTACTTATGCTCGTTTAAAGAGCACTCAATGAATCAAATTGACAGTGATAAATAGAATTAAATTTATCTTGCTCACTCTAATGATTTCGAAATGTTAGATATTACTCATCAATCAATTATAAGAATAGACATAATTAATCAGTAATTTATTTTCGAAATAATTTTCTCATTAAATATGCATTTATTTTGAATACACCAGAGTTTTACTCAATTATTGTATTATTAAAATAAAGAATTAAACATCAATTAGTGTAATGATAGGACTGTTGTAGGGCTGGTATTCTTGAAAGCCTACGCATTCTCTTTCTTCAAAACAATGCCTAAATTTGATTTACGATACATTCAAATAAAGAGTTAATAATTAAATAAATAAAAATAAATTTGAAAACTCTAATCTATGTTGTGGGCTATTAGCAAGCCCAGTCTAGCAAACATAAAAGCTAAGATATGTTTATCAGAGATGGGCATAATAATTAATGAACGATCCGTCTGTTATGTTGTAATAAATGAGATCGAACTGGTCTTCGAGTGTAATCGTACCATAAGTTAAGAGGACGTCTTCGCTCTGAATATTGTGTATGATTTTGATCTCAGCCTTCATTTGTCCGATCGTTGAGTTTCTGTCGATTCTTAGGGCAACAGTTTTGGGCAGAAAATCAGAGCTCAAATATGGATGTCTTACGTTTTCCTTAGAATTCATGACACGAATCTTTACAAACACTTGGATTTCATCGCATTGGACTAATGATAGCCTACAGTCTGGCGTCGCTTCGATTCCGTATTCGAATAACGACCGCATGTCCTCCAGTTCTGCCGAACCGCTAAAGAGTTTTAATTTTCCGTTTCTTATATTAAATATTTTCATCAAATTCTGTTTGATTTCTCCAATTTTCTTATAGGGATCCACTTCTATGAAGTTCTCTTTGAATTGCAGGAAATAATTGTTTAGAACTTGATTTTCAGAACTGTCGTGTGTTTTGTGGTCACACTTTTGCATTTCTTTCGCACAATTCGAAAGACAATCCATTAGTTTTGACGATTTGTTCCGTTCGACCGACAATTTGGAGTCAAATGTTGTGAACATTTGCTTTAATTGTTTGAATTCTTCTTCTATTTTCTGATTATTTGTTTTTATGGCCAAAAGTTCGGCCTTTAATTCGTCGATTTGGTTCTGTTGGCCCTCTATTTGTTCAGTTTGACCCCTCACTAAGTTGTGTAACTCTTCCATACAGTTATGCTGTTCGAACTCACACCTGTTGGCCAGTACTAAACCACATCCCTTTTCGCATTTGAAGGGTTTGTCCGGATTGTAAGGACATTGACTACAATGGGTGGGCAGGTTCTCCAATTTGATGGTTAGAGTACAGCCATAATCAGCGAAATCACATTTAATGTTAAGTTTTGCCAACAAATTGGTTACAATTCGTGGAGTTTTCATATCTTCCCGATTGATGTCTTCTCTATCGAGCGGACAGTTTTTCTTTCCTTTGGCCAACCATTCGTCCAAACAGTCCGAACAGAAGACATGTTCACATGACGTGACTTGAATAGGATTCTGGAGCACACCCTCACAAATCGAACAAATGAGCTCATCGTCAACTGTACTCTCGAAACGGGTTATGTCGTAACCCATTATTGAACTGATCTTCGGTTGATATCAAATCAGAAGATAACAAAAATAAACTAAAATTAAAATATATAGCAATTAATGAGAAAAACAAATAAATTTGATAATTATTTTGTTGAGTTATCTCTTTATAAATGACTCACATTTAGCCTTAAATATCGACAAACTTTTGTTTTTGTCCAAAAATTATCTTCGATGATCTAATTTAATACTTTGACAGATAGATTAGAATTGAATAATAGATCCTCACAAGAATATTGGATGAATAAGGTAATTTTATTGTTTTGACCGAATTGTCTCATTTGCAACTCTAATAAGTGTTTTGAAGCAATTGTTTTCTATAGCAATAATCAGATGCAAACCAAAGATTATCCTATCATTCAATGAATATATTTCATAATTAAACTGAAATATTACTTAAATATTATTGAAATATTGCTTCCGATCGGAAGCCTTTAGAAATGGATATAAATTGTTGACTCAAACATTCAAATACATTGCGATATTAAAATGTTTACTTCAGACAAATATATTCAAAAACTATCTAATTAAGTAAAAACTAAAGACTAGTTCATTTAAGACTAAAGATTGACAAGGGAGGGGATTTTTCATTACATTTATGAAATGGAATGTAGTATATAGTTTTGTGCGTTAGCCCATAGCCTAAGCTAGAATTGAGAGAAGCAATTTAATTATGCCTATAGATGTAGT